>CAUDMG010001775.1:1465000-1652500 GCA_958450375.1 Homarus gammarus
CCACACCCCCGCGCCACCTCCCACACCCCTGCGCCACCTCCCACACCCCCGCGCCACCTCCCACAGCCCCGCGCCACCTCCCACAGCCCCGCGCCACCTCCTTCAGCTCCGCGCCACCTCCCACACCCCTGCGCCACCTCCTGCAGCCCCGCGCCACCTCCCACACCCCCGCGCCACCTCCCACACCCCTGCGCCACCTCCCACACCCCTGCGCCACCTCCCACACCCCCGCGCCACCTCCTGCAGCCTTGACACAAAACACAATTTTCCGTAATATGTCATTATCGGCAGCCCTTGATAAAAGTCTCACCGTGGCGTGAAATATATCCTCCCTATTCACATGAGAGACTATACAGAGGCTCACGAACGAATAAGACCCTTAGTAACAAGAATCTCTCGGCTCGAATTTTATCCATTGGAGCCTCCCCCCCCTCCCCCCAGAACCTGCAGGACTTTCGATACTCTTATCTACTACGTAACTTTATCTCCTCTCTTGATTCCTTACGCTTCAAGAGAGCCACACTAGAGTGAATCTCCAGGTCGGATTCATCTTTGTGACACTTACTGTTTTCCGTGTAGCTGCGACGATTTCAAAGGGATATTCAATCTTCCTCAGTATCCCCTTAATGGTATACACGGGATTCGGTTCAATGATCATTCTGTCCTTCTTCTTAGTGGTTATTCTTGGGTCTTTCTTTCGCTTATATATAATTGTGGGTTTTTTTTTCTTTGTTTAATAAATGTTTTGTGTTTATTTGGATGATCATTGAACAGTAGAACGTTAAGAAATATGAAAAAGTTAAACAACACACACACACACACACACACACACACACACACACACACACACACACACACACACACACCATTGGGATCAGCGTCAACAATTCTGCTCCCAACTATACCGCCCTTCAGGATTTATTGAACAGTCTCCAAAACTGGGCTACCAACAACCATGTCACCATCAACCATACCAAGACCATGGTTATGCACATCAACCTCTCCTCCGACATTGTCCCACCTCCTTCCATTACTCTAGGTCCGAACACACTCCAGGTCGTAGATTCCACGAAGCTCCTCGGCGTCACCATAGACAACAAACTAAATTGGAAACCACACGTCAATGAAGTTGTCAAATCCTCCAGTTTCCGTCTCCACCTCCTCCGCCGACTCAAGTCCCTCGGAGTTCCTGCACACGAGCTCCTCAGTGTTTACACAACATTCATACTTCCCAAGCTCACCTATGCCTCCCCCACCTGGTCTTCCTCCCTAAATGCCACACAACGTAAACACCTAGAAAAAGTGCAAAAGAGGGCATGCAAGATTATTCTCTCCTCCTCCTACTCCACATATCAAGAAGCGCTCAACACACTGACCCTTTCGACTCTCACTGACCATCACCACGACCTCATCTGCAAATTTGGTAAGAAGCTTCTACACCATCCCCGACACCGGCTCCTACTACCACCCGAGGTCCCTTGTCCGAGAATTGCTGTTCGACACCACAACCGCATCCAGCCCATACGTGCACGAACTGATCGCTATAAGAACAGCCCAGTCCCAACCATTGTAAAAATTATCAATAACTTGTAATACTGTAACACTGTCACTATGTTGAATTGAACTGTAGTTTGAGCTTTTCCCCATCTAAGTTGTTATATGTCTTATTTGTGTCACTTATGTTACTTGTATATCATTTGTAATTCGTAACCCATTCCCCAAATATGTAACTGTATATTTTCAGCCTTCTGGCTGCCAAGCTCTTTCAATAAACCGTTAATTATTATTATTATTATTTATTACACACACACACACACACACACACACACACACACACACACACACACACACACACACGATTCGTACTTTCAATCTGCTTACACGAAGAGAGAGATAATGAGACTTTTCAGCCAGTGAATAACTGTTGAGGGAAAATTGTTTTGCACTGCTTGTTCTCCCCCCCCCCCCTCCCTCCTCCTCCTCCTGCTGCTGCTTTTCTTCTCGCTCCCCTTCCTCCCTTTCTTCTTCCTACCCTCCCCTCCTCCTTTTCCTTCTTTTCATCCTCCTCCTCCTCCTCGTTTTCTTCTTCCTCTTCTCCCTCCTACTCCTCCTTTTCGTCTTCCTCTTCTCCTCCTCTTCCTCGTCCATTTCTTCATCCTTCTCTCTCCTCCACCTTCATAGTTGCTTAGATTCTTAGTCCATAAACCTCAGGTGTTGACAATAAGTTAATGTCAGCAGCTTAAAATCCTGACATTGAAGCTCCATTAACTTGATACAACCCAAGGTCACGCCCCTTAACCCATTATTGCCCGCGATGACCTTACCTGATAGCCTATTGGAGAACGCGGAGAACTGGTGGGAGGAGCTTGAGTCTCCCGTACTGAGCTGTGATTGGCTTCTGAAAGTGAGATATTATGTATGCTAGGCTCTGAAGGCTGACGTATTTTGGTGTATTTTTTTTTTTAGGTGGATTCTCTCTCTCTCTCTCTCTCTCTCTCTCTCTCTCTCTCTCTCTCTCTCTCTCTCTCTCTCTCTCTCTCTCTGGGTCATGTTCGTGGTATATCTTTCAACACTGGGTCATGCTCGTGGTATATCCTTCAACACTGGGCCATGTTCCATCCCCTTCCCACCTATTGTGTCACATTTTCCCGTGATGTAGTGCTTCCGAGGAGCTGTTCCCTGGCGGTGTTCCAGCTCCAGTTACTGCTGTAGACGCCCCTGTTAGCTGGTCGGCGAAGTGGAGGTAGTTTTTGTCACCGCTGCAGGATGGTCGACAGCTCTTGGTACTGGTGAAGTGGGATTTCTCTCTCTCTCTCTCTCTCTCTCTCTCTCTCTCTCTCTCTCTCTCTCTCTCTCTCTCTCTCTCTCTCTCTCTCTCTCTCCCTCCCTCCCCATCTATCTATATCTACCTACCAATTCAATATCACGTAACGTATAAAGATAAAAGAGTCACACAGACCTTAGACTACAGCCAGTCACTGTCCACCAAGGCTTGATAAACGACCTCGATTATAGCCATAACTCTTTCGTCGCAATATTGTCCGAGTGTTTTCTTTGATACGCTGGTAATCTATTTCACCACGAGGTTATTACTCATTTACAATTATGTGGTAACTTTTTACTATTAATCACGTCATTCCGTTTTAGATAATTTCTCCATAAAAGACATTGATGTTTTGTTGATAAAGGTTCCAAAGAATTTTAATTTATATTTGACTAATGTTGATTCAGTTTATGGTGGTTTGTTTACCATATATGTGTGTTTGAGGTTTAATTTGTATGGTGAGATTGTTAGGAGAGTTTGATGACAGGTGGAGGAGTAAGAGTCGTTCTCAGTGCCGGATTTTGCCTTGGGGAGCGGATGATGAAGGTTTGGTCGATAGTAAATATTAAGTGAAGCTACTACTATTACTACTACTACTACTACTACTACTACTACAACTTTTTTTTTCTACTACTACTACTACTACTACTACTTCTACCACCATCACCATCATCACCACTACACATCACCACTACAACACCACCACTACCATCACCACTACTACTACTACACCACCTCTATTACATCACCACATGCAAGGGATTTTTAATGTAAAGGGAGAGGAAGAGAGATAGGAAGAGATGAAAAGTAAACGAGAGAGAGAGAGAGAGAGAGAGAGAGAGAGAGAGAGAGAGAGAGAGAGAGAGAGAGAGAGAGACTAAAACAATTCTTCACACTATTATTTTCAATCACATATCCCATTTCACTCCTCTTCATATTCTTACCCTTTTTTCCCCTCTTCCTAATTTTCTTCTTCTTCCCCTCTTCCCTACCCCCTTCCTCCTCCTTCTCTTTCCCCCATCCCTTCTCTTACTCCATATTCCCTATCGACTCAATGCCCCCACCTATTTCCATTATGTCCTCTCCATCACTAATGAGCTCTTCACCTCACTCTCCCCTTCCTCCCTGCTTATAGAATGACCTCTTATACTCTATTACTTTTTTTTCCCAATTGGTTTGAAAGTTCAGTGTTCATCTTCCAATTTGAGGTACTCTATCGGCCCAATTATCCCTCTGTAATTGCCCTGGTAAGGTTGTTCAATGGTCTGATTCAGTTGTGTGGAGCTTCATTCTTCATTCTCCTATTGTTAAAAACTATGTGCAGTGTTGTTGTTGTTCGTGGTGGTGGTGGTGGTGGTGGTTGGTGGTGGTGGTGGTGGGTGGTGGTGATGGTGGTGGGTAGTGGTGGTGGTGGTGGGTGGTGGTGGGGGTGGTGGTGGTGGTGGTGGGTGGTGGTGGGTGTTGGTGTTGGCGGTGGTGGTGGTGGTGGCGGTGGTGGTGGACATCATCGTCGTCGTCATCGTCGTTTTGTGTGTAAATAGAAACAGGTGAGTTTGTACAGACACTGGAACAGGTTGTGATATAAATTCATTAAAGATGAGGTTGAAAATCCCAGGTGTGAATGTTAAAGGTAGTAGCGTCTTAGCAGGGATGTGTAGAGAAATGTATCTGAAGCACATACATATGCACGTTATCACCATCAGCCACTGGAAGGAATTTTTGGGGGAGAATGTTGACAAAGACGTGTTGAAGACTATTGCAGGAATGTTGAATGTTGATTAAGATGACGTATGAGTCACTAAGGAGACGGTAATTAGCGCCGTCTCTCTCTCTCTCTCTCTCTCTCTCTCTCTCTCTCTCTCTCTCTCTCTCTCTCTCTCTTGCTTAGTTAAATCGTTTATATGTTTGACAATGCAATACAAAGGACACACACACACACACACACACACACACACACACACACACACACACACACACACACACACCGGCTCCTACTACCACCTGAGATCCCTCGCCCGAGAATTGCTGTTCGACACCACAACCACATCCAGCCCATACGAGCACGAACTGATCTCTATAAGAACAGCCCAGTCCCAACCATTGTAAAAATTATCAATAACTTGTAATCAACCAGTGTATTCACTCCCAGTCAATCTTACTTTTTGCACTGTCACTATGTTGAAATGCCCTGTAGTTTGAGCTTCTCCCCACCTAGTTATAATATATCATATTTGTATCACTTATTATTACTTGTATATTATTTGTAAATCAAGAGACCCATTCCCCAATTATGTAACTGTATATTTTCAGCCTTCCGACTGCCATGCTCTTTCAATAAACCGTTAATATACCAAAGGTTAAACCACGTCCATAACCCAAGGCGATTTTATGCCAGTTCTCTATTACGTAACCCGGATAAATGACATAACCCTTTCAGTACTACTAGCCTCTTTTCAAATCTGATTCGATTCGTCGACTTTTTCTCTTATGCAACACGTATTTACTATTCTACATTTGGACTAGAAATCTGAAATAAGATGTGATTGAAGATAGACTAATCCGGGTTGCGCAATGGAGTCGATTAGTTGAGGCATTTATATATATATATCCGGTTTATATAATTGGTCTCATCTATGGTTTGTATTTTTGGCTTCGGTTTATGTTTTCCTCGCCATTGTGATGATTCGGTGGTTCAGTTATTTAGTGGTTCAATGGTTCAATGATCCGGTGGTTTAGTTGTTTAGTGATTCAATGGTTCAATGATCCGGTGGTTTAGTTGTTTAGTGATTCAATGGTCTCAGTGGTTTTTTTGATTCAGGAGTTCATTAGTTCAGTGGTTAAATCGTTAAGGGTTTAGTGGCGCATTTGTTCACTGGTTCAATATTTCAGTGGTTCGACGGATCAAGGATGGAGAGAGAGAGAGAGAGAGAGAGAGAGAGAGAGAGAGAGAGAGAGAGAGAGAGAGAGAGAGCCAATCATACTCACCACAGCCAGAAAATTGATGAGCACAAGCTAGTCATCAAGAGGGAGGGTGTAGAGTGTCGTGTCAACCTCTCTATTGAAATACTCTAGTGGAAATATATGAAAGTTTTTTTTTTTTTAATGACAGAAATTGAAAAAAAAAAATTGAAAAAATCCACGAGAAAGTGTTCGTTCAAATGAAAATGTTCAATGAAGCCCGTGTATGTGGCGTAATAGCGACGATTAAAACACACACACACACACACACACACACACACACACACACACACACACATCTCTCTCTCTCTCTCTCTCTCTCTCTCTCTCTCTCTCTCTCTCTCTCTCTCTCTCTCTCTCTCTCTGCGCCTCGTACGTCACCTGCTTCCCCCGTGGTCTCGTAAAGGGATATATATATTTTTGGGGGTAAATTCTATTGAACATGTGTGTGTGTGTGTGTGTGTGTGTGTCTGTGTGTGTGTGTGTGTGTGTGTGTGTGTGTGTGTGTGTGTGTGTGTGTGTGTGTGTGTGTGTGTGTGTGTGTGTGTGTGGTACAAGTTGGAAATAAGAAGGCGATGGAGTGTACTGGCGGCCTCTCTGTCTCTCTGTTTATCGGTCGTATTGTATTTAGCATGCTGTAACCGTGCTCTATGTATGTATGTATGTATGTATGTATGTATATCACCATGATGGAGTTTACGCACATGATTAAATTTTATCAGCTTACACTGTAAACAAAAATGTTGAACGTGTTTAATTACGGCACTAAATATTTTAACAGAAAAACACAACAACTGGGTAACTTATTATTCTGACGCTGTTATTATTATTATTGTTGTTATAGTTGTTATTGTTATTACTATTATTACAATTTCATAACAGACAGACAATATCTTGCTTTACACCACTGCGTCATCAACACTGCGTCATCAACTGTCTCACCAAATCACACTACCAAGACAGATCTTCAGACACTGCACCGACAGATCTTTAGACACTACACCGACAGATCTTCAGACACTGCACCGACAGATCTTCAGACACTGCACCGACAGATCTTTAGCCTACACCGCTTCAACACCGACAGATCTCAGCACTCAGACATCTCAGCACCGACAGATCTTCAGACACTACACCGACAGATCTTCAGACACTACACCGACAGATCTTCAGACACTACACCGACAGATCTTAAGACATTACACCGACAGATCTTCAGACACTACACCGACAGATCTTCAGACACTACACCAACAGATCTTCAGACACTATACCGACAGATCTTCAGACACTCACACCGACAGATCTTCAGACACTGCACCGACAGATCTTCAGACACTGCACCGACAGATCTTCAGACACTGCACCGACAGATCTTCAGACACTACACCGACAGATCTTAAGACACTACACCGACAGATCTTCAGACACTACACCGACAGATCTTCAGACACTATACCGACAGATCTTCAGACACTATACCGACAGATCTTCAGACACTATACCGACAGATCTTCAGACACTACACCGACAGATCTTCAGACACTATACCGACAGATCTTCAGACACTACACCGACAGATCTTCAGACACTATACCGACAGATCTTCAGACACTACACCGACAGATCTTCAGACACTATACCGACAGATCTTCAGACACTACACCGACAGATCTTAAGACACTACACCGACAGATCTTAAGACACTACACCGACAGATCTTCAGACACTACACCGACAGATTTTCAGACACTACACCGACAGATCTTCAGACACTATACCGACAGATCTTCAGACACTATACCGACAGAGCTTCCAAACACATAATAGGTTTCAACAGTGTGACATTTCATTTTCCGATAATACTATTACGGTATTGTTATTGTTGTTAATATTTTGGCTCTATTGACTCTCATATTTCAGTGAATTGTTAGCAGAGAGATTCGTTGTTTGATTATTGTGAAGCATGTCTCGAATATTGTTACATTGATTAACCTTTTTATGCCATTGTTTCGGTTCATGTTTCATTGTTTCATTGATTCGTTGATTCGAGTCTTCAGTTCTGTTGCTGTAAACCGAAAAAAAACTTCTGAGTAGTAGTAGAAGTAGTGGTGGTAGTAGTAGTAGTAGTCTCGCTACTAGTAATGATAATACTGTTGATACTACCACTACTATTACTACTTCTACAGCTACAAACATAACCACTATCACAACCCCACAACTATTCCTCCTCCTCCTCCCACTACCACCATTAATCCTTCTATTTACTCTTCCTACTATTATCTTCCTCCCACCACCCCTACCACAGCTACCACCACCAACCCCTCCTACCACCACCACCACTACCACCACCAACCCCTCCTACCACCACCACTACACTACCACCACCAACCCCTCCTACCACCACCACTACACCACCACCACCACCCGTCTACCTCCACCACCACCACTACCACCACCAACCCCTCCTACCACCACCACCACTACCACCACCAACCCCTCCTACCACCACCACTACACTACCACCACCAATCCCTCCTACCACAACCACCACCACTACCACCACCAACCCCTCCTACCACCACCACACCACCACCACCAACCCCTCCTACCACCACCACCACTACCACCACCAACCCCTCCTACCACCACCACCACCACACCACCAACCCCTCCTACCACCACCACCACACCACCACCACCACCACCCCTCCTACCACAACCACCACACCACCACCACCACCACCCCTCCTACCACCACCACACCACCACCGCCAACCCCTCCTACCACCACCACCACTACCACCACCAACCCCTCCTACCACCACCACCACTACCACCACCAACCCCTCCTACCACCACCACTACACTACCACCACCACCCCTCCTACCACCACCACCACTACCACCACCAACCCCTCCTACCACCACCACCACCACACCACCAACCCCTCCTACCACCACCACTACACTACCACCACCACCCCTCCTACCACCACCACCACTACCACCACCAACCCCTCCTACCACCACCACCACCACCCCTCCTACCACAACCACCACACCACCACCACCACCACCCCTCCTACCACCACCACACCACCACCACCAACCCCTCCTACCACCACCACCACTACCACCACCAACCCCTCCTACCACCACCACCACTACCACCACCACCCCTCCTACCACCACCACACACTACCACCACCACCCCTCCTACCACCACCACCACTACCACCACCAACCCATCCTACCACCACCACCACCACCCCTCCTACCACAACCACCACACCACCACCACCACCACCCCTCCTACCACCACCACACCACCACCACCAACCCCTCCTACCACCACCACCACTACCACCACCAACCCCTCCTACCACCACCACACCACCACCACCAACCCCTCCTACCACCACCACCACACCACCACCACCACCCCTCTACCTCCCCCACCACACTACATAAGGTAAAACAAAACAGCTCGTCAGAGAAAAAAAAAACAAGAAAAAAGAAGAAATTGCTGTCACTTTCATCTCTCTCTCAGCTCCACGATGACTCAGGATGTTATAGATAGATAGATGATAGATAGATAGATGATAGATAGATAGATAGATAGCTTGATGGATAGATAATGGATTACTAAATAGGTAGATATGTGGATAGATAATAAATATGTATTATAATTATTATTATAATTATTATTATTAAGTTTTTGTATTCACGTTAAAATATAAAATAAAATCTTTAATGGAATTTTATATATGAAGAGAAGGTCAAATTTTCTCTCTCTCTCTCTCTCTCTCTCTCTCTCTCTCTCTCTCTCTCTCTCTCTCTCTCTCTCTCTCTCTCTCTCTCTCTCCCTCTTTATTCACCTGCTTGAGTTAATTGTCAAACATAATTTATTTTTTTATTTACCTGTGTCTTTCTTTCGTCTTTATTTTTGAGAGAGAGAGAGAGAGAGAAGGAATGAGGAAGGGAAGGAGGAAGAAGGGGAATGAAGTAGAAAGGAAAGGAAGAAGGAGAGGGGGAATCTAGAATGAAGGGAATGAAAGAAAGAGGGGGAATGAAGAAAGAAGGGAGGGGAGGAAGGAAGGAGAGAGGGAGTGAAGAAAAAAGGGAAAGAAAGAAGGGAAGAGAGAAGGAGAAAGGGAGTGAAGAAAGAAGGGAAGGGGGGAAGGAATGAGGAGAGAGGGAGTGAAGAAAGAAGAGAAGGGAGAAGAAGAGAGGGAATGATGAAAGAGTGGAAGGAAGGAAGGAAGGAAGATACAGTACAGTATTGTGAAAATTATCACAGTCATGTCGAGGAAAATGTTGTAATATTAGAGAAATATTATCACAGTATTTTGTAAGGTACAGGAATATTATGACAATTGGTCTATACTTTCCCTCAGTCTCTATCTGTCTGTCTGTCTTGTTTACTGACTCTTAAAACATAATGGGTACCTCACACACACACACACACACACACACACACACAAGAAATTATGGCACATCTTTACTCTCTCTCTCTCTCTCTCTCTCTCTCTCTCTCTCTCTCTCTCTCTCTCTCTCTCTCTCTCTCTCTCTCTCTCTCTCTCTCTCTCTCTCTCAACATGATACCTTCTACACCCTGCATGATGGATCATATTTACCCCGATTATATCTCCCGGGTGAAGCTGAATAGCATGCTGGTAATCTAACTCTCTTGAGCAGAAATGATATATTGTGGGAGGGGGAAGTGAGGAGAAGAGGGGGAGGGGAAGGTGTGGAGAGGGGAAGGGGAAGGTGTGGAAAGGGAGAGGGGAAGGTATGGAGATGGGAGGGAGTGGGGTAGGGGGGGGGGTAGAAATGACGTGTTATGTGAGGTGATGGGGAGGTAATGGGGGGAAGTGATAAATCGTCCAAGGGAGAGGAGGGTGAGAGGGGGTGGGGGGGTGGAGGGAGCGAAGGGATGGTCTGATGGTGGGGGGGTGGAATGGGTTATAGGGAGGCTGAAGGATAGAGGTAAAGGAAAAGAAATGGGAAGGAGAGGGAGAGGAATGGTGTTTATTGCGTTAGGGGAGAGGGGAGGAAAAAGGATGGGAAGGAAGGGAAACGAATAAAGAATGGGAAGGAGAGGAAGAGTGATGTATCGTGTGAGGGGAAAGGGGGGAGGAGGGGAGAGAGAGGGGGTCGATGGAGTGGTGGCAGAGGAGAGATGAGGAGGGCAGAAAGTAGGAGTGGGTTGGGAAGAAGAGGGGGTGGAGAGGGGCAGGGGGAGGTAAAGAGGAGGTATCGGAAAGAGGGAGTCAGGTGCAAAAGAGTAGCATGAAGGAGAGGTAAAAGGAGGAGAAAAGAAGAAGAAGAAAGAGAAAGAAGGGGGAAGAGGAGAGTAGGGCAAGACAGAGGAGGAAGGGAGGCTACGTAGTACAGAAAGGGAATAGGGAGAAGAAATAAAAATAGAAGGAGGGAAAAGGGAGATGTGGGTTGGTAGTGAGGAAGATTGAGGAGTGTTGGCAAAGAGGAGGGAGAGAAGAGGAAAGAGGAGGGAGAGAAGAGGAAAGAGGAGTGTAGGAAGAGGATAAAGTATCAGACGCGGTGCTGGAAAACGAGAGGAAGTTGAGCGTGGAAAGATAGAGTGTGTTGGAGGAGGTGATGGAGGAGAGGGAGGGAGAGGGAAGAGGGAAAGAGAGAGAGAGGGGGGGAGTGATAAAGGGAGAAGAAATTGAGAGGAAAGGTGATGCAAAGAGAGAGAGAGAGAGAGAGGGGGGGGGTAGTGATGAAGGGAGAAGAAATTGAGAGGAAAGGTGATGCAGAGAGAGAGAGAGAGAGAGAGAGAGAGAGAGAGAGAGAGAGAGAGAGAGAGAGAGAGGGGGGGGAGTGATGAAGGGAGAAGAAATTGAGAGGAAAGGTGATGCAGAGAGAGAGAGAGAGAGAGAGAGAGAGAGAGAAAGAGAGAGAGAGAGAGAGACCTATGGGTAAGCAGCTTCCCTCGCCCTCTCCTCATTAACTTCCTCCTTGCCCTTGTCATTAAGAAACTATTCAACTCTCAGTGCTCCAAAGATCCATTTTATGCAACATTTCCAGCAAGGAATCCAGGAAGATATGGGAATAAGAGTCCTGGAAGATCTGGGAATAAGAGTCCTGGAAAATCTGGGAATAAGAGTTCTGGAAGGTGTTGTAGTAAGAGTCCTGGAAGAGGATGTAGTAAAAGCCCTGGAAAATGTTATACAGCCTGTAATAGCAATACATAACAGCACCGTATGTTTATATAACAATAACCACTGCACCTTACACTTCTTATTCATCTTTATTATATTTGATTACACTATTTCCTGGCCAAGAGGTCAGACTCTTGACCTCTAAACAGCTGAGCTGGCCCTCTCACACGGCCAGCGGGCAGACGCTCCACAGAGCTTGACTTGAGCACTCTTCCCTGTGCTAAGATCTTATAGGAAGACTCTATATAACGTGTTCCTTATGCATACTGTGTGTATAGGTGTTGTGTTCAAGTAAAAACACCAAGCTGTGTTTCAGATGAACCCTATCACCAATAAACTCCCTTACCTGTAGAGTGATGGAAATTAGACAGACCAACACTATTTCTTTACATAAATAAAGGTAAGAACTCAGCCTAACACCAAGGAAGTGACTGCAACACGTCCTGGGAGATGCTGGAGCAAAACCTCTAGATACCTCACTACGGCAGGGGCGACACTGGCGGGGGGGAACACTAGCGGGGGCGTCACGAGCGGGGGCGACACTGGCGGGGTGCGTCTTTCGGTCACTGTCCTCCTTCGTAGTTACAGGACAAGTTTACAATGATACGCGCTTGTGTGTGTACGTTTCCTGTGCCGAGATGCATGATTATTTCTCTGGGTGTGTGTGTGTGTATGTATGTGTGTATGTTTGTATGTATGTATATATGTAGGTATGTGTGTATGTATGTATGTATGTATGTATGTATGTATGTATGTAGAGGGTAATATTGGCTTCAATTCAAGTGTCTTAAGACTAGTGTGTATAGACAGACAGACGGACAGACAGACAGACAGACAGACAGATAGATAGATGGGTAGTGATGTTATATGAGTTTAAGAAAGAGAATTGACAGGTAGGTGGGAATATCAACAGCTGATTATAAACTGGCGTGTATTAAGATAGAGGAACAGATAAATACAGAGATAGACAGACAGATAAACCGACAGACATACAATTGCCATCATTTTGTTTCATGTAAAGCACACCTAACGTATTTGGTAACATAAACAAAGAATATTATTATTATTATTATTATCGTAACAATAATAATAATAAAAATAATAATAATAAAGTCTCATTTTCTTCGTCAGAGTTGCCACATCACCCGGCCACGAATACCTTCACTTCATTTTAACCTATTGACAACGTAAGTAATTTATTTAAGAGCTTTTATAGTACGGATGGACTTGCTAATTTAGTTGTCCTATAATTTTGTTTACTCTATATAGTGGAAGAATCTTTTGTTTATTTATTTTTATTGTATCAAATAATTTATCTTTTGTGTTTGTGACGTATGAGAAAATTTTTCAATTACCCCTCTCTCTCTCTCTCTCTCTCTCTCTCTCTCTCTCTCTCTCTCTCTCTCTTGTAATCAAATACTAATGAATATATGTCACATCCTTTCACACTTACAAAATATTACCCTTCCAAAATAATACACTTATAAAATACCACACTTACAATATCTTACACTTCATATCTCTCGTCCTGGGTGATGGAAACAAGACAGGCGAGCTTTGTGTTTCATGAATTGTATATGAATATGTCTTCAACGTGATTACCTCTGAGAATACGTGAGCCGGTAGCTAGAGTGTAATGGACAATCCTATTCGGGACGATTTTTGGTGTGTATGTGTGTGTGTGTGTGTGTGTGTGTGTGTGTGTGTGTGTGTCTGTCTGTCTGTCTTGTATTCATCAGTTGCATTTATGTAAAAGCTTTTTGATAAGGCAATTTATCATAGATTTTAAATGACCGATTGAAGTTTAATACAGAAAGGAAGCATGGACTAGGTTAGGTTAGGTTAGGTTAGGTTAGGTTAGGTTAGGTTAACTTGATATACAACACATATGAGTGTATTCTTAGTATTTCCGTACCTAATACATTCTCCATGTAGGTTAAGTAGAGAATACTAGTGTTACGGTCATCTCCACTTTCCCTCAATATTTGGTTCAGCTACCCATTGTATTTAGTTTCTATTGTTTCACGGTTTTCTTTAAAATCGAAATTCCAAGCTTATGGTAAAGACTTTTAAAAATGTCCTGATTATTTTTATATTAGTTGTGTAATAGTGTTTGTCTCATTATGTAAACCTTGTAGAATGCATTTTTATTTTTTGTACAGTTATGAAAGACTGTAAGAAACAGGTGTGAAGTATAAGAAGAATTAAAAATTATATGTTGATGAAACACGAAAGTATTGGAACATTTTAGGTTTTGGCGACTCACTCTCTGTAGCTAGGTTGAAGAGGATAGGAGAGTCAAGCTTGTGTGGTGCACATTTATCTATTATTATCTGGGCAATCATGGGTAATTATGGTGTTAATTAAAGTGTAATATGTTCATTATAGTCTAAAGATTATTGTCGTCGTGAGAGAGCATTGTATTTGGTGGAGATAACATTATTCTGAGTGAATTGATTTGTGGTCTTTTTGTATGTGCATGGATGGAGAGAACATTTTCATTATATTTTGTTGTATTGATTAAAGCTGTGTTTTGATTAAACCAGTTTTAATGGGAACAGTGGTATTAAAATAAACACCAGTCAGCTGTCAGGAGGTTGTTAGCCAGAAATAAGGTAAGGGTCTGTGTTTAACATTTAATCTCTCTGTTAACAGAAACTGTTTTATATATATATATATATATATATATATATATATATATATATATATATATATATATATATATATAATATATATATATATATAAATCTTTCCTATGCAAGATTTATGGATATTGAATCTAACACACCACACCACACCTTATACCACAACATCACACCACATCACACACTACTACACCACACCCTATACCACAACATCACACCACACCACACCACACACACCACACCACACCACACCACACACACCTGACACTTTCGTACGATATATATTCAAGATAATTTTTTGACGTAAATTCTGATAATCACAATATGATAACAAGTTATTCATAGTGACGAATCCAATAAAGTGTGTTGTGGCAACGATGTGTGTAAACAAGATAACACACACACACACACACACACACACACACACATATCAATTAATTCCTTGTACCCAGGTGAGAATTAATGACAGGTATATTCAGGTGTAATTGGATGCAAATAACCTTCAGAATCATTGATAGTTCTGGGAGGTGCGGGAAGGACACACGCTTGGCTGATTCTCGGTGATTCTGGTGAGTGGCTGACAATAATTTTTTTCTCCAGAAGCCAAACAAGGAATAACCCTAGCGCAGTCGGGTGATATTCCAGTATTAATGGGGGGTGATAATCTTGTATTAATGGGGTGATAATCTACTAATGGTATGATAATCCAGTATTAATTGGGTGATAATTGAACCATGGCATATATCACACACACACACACACACACACACACACACACACACACAACACGTCTCGCCATCGCAGTTCCGAGGGGAAAAGCATTACCAGCATACAGACGCTAGCCAATCAAAATTCCGTTTCGAGGTGACGTCACAAACCCCGCAATTTTTACCACAATGCCGGTCAATATAAGGCCCCGTCCACCTACTTATCGAGCACTCCTCCCTCGTCCATCACTCCCTCTGGGTTGACTCTCCATGTTCTCCTTCACCCTCCTTCAGTAGCCTCTGTGTGTGTGGGGGGGGACTTCTCATACCTTGTTCCAGCTCTCATCTCTGCCTAGTGTCTGTTGCATTACGACTATGTGGTCTTTGTGTATTTAACTCTCTAAGTGACCTCTTCAGCCTTATGTGTTATACTTTAATACCTGTACGATACCTTTGGTGTGTTCATGTGACATACGCGTTCTAGCCGGTGAACTTTTATCATTATGACCTTATTCGTGTTCCTTTAAAGTCTTGTGCATTTAACCTGGCGTAGGACAGGTTGTTTAGCTATGACCCGGCCTTTCCAGTTGATGTAATTTCTGTTTACATAAGTATTAACATTTTAAGCAATTAACTGTTGAGTCGTGGTTACCTTACAATTACCTAATATATAAGAATTCCTGATTATTATTATTCCGAGACTTAAACTCACTTGGAATTCATTACTTTGTTCACGAGAGGAATTTGTAGTTAACTTTGTATTTTCACATTTCACTAAATATTCCTTGGGTATTCTGAGTAAACTTTAATACGTGGCATCACACACACACACACACACACACACACACACACACACACACACACACACACACACACACACACACACACACACACACACACACACCAGAGACCACCATAAATCAAACACACAACTCAGTACACCATACATCATACACACACACACACACACACACACACACACACACACACCAGAGACCACCATAAATCAAACACACAACTCAGTACACCATACATACACACACACACACACACACACACACACACCAGAGACCACCATAAATCAAACACACAACTCAGTACACCATACATCACACACTCAACAAAGATATAAGAACACTTCATACGTTCCTAAGACGAAGAAATATCAAATAATATAAAGAGAATCACAGTTGCCTCTTGAGATTACTTTTGGTTGAGGTGAAGGAGTATGCAAATGACACATCATTACCATAAACCAAGAAAGTTTCTGTTACTAAAATCCTATTTCTTCAACACTATCAAACTCGCTTATCTCTAAACCGTTTTACCACCTTCCATCTTATAAGAACGCTGCCAGATAGCCTCAAAGAATCGTAAGTTATAATTTTTTCTCGTAAGTGTAGATAAGAAATATTAATAAACACGTATCTTGTTATAGGGCTGCAGAACTTTTTCAATAAACCGTTAATTATTATTATTATTATTATTATTATTATTATTATTATTATTATTATTAGTGTTGTCTCAAATATATTCCTACGCTATTTTGATTTTTTTTTAGCTAAAGAAAATGGAAGAAGGGTGAGGTGGGACTATGCTAGATTAAATAATGTTAAAAAAAAAAGGTAAAAAATAAAAAAAAATCCCGTGATATGAGCTAGGGAGTCTAGTCTTCAGGTGAGTCATACTGGTTGAATCGAGAGAGAGAGAGAGAGAGAGAGAGAGAGAGAGAGAGAGAGAGAGAGAGATACAAAAGTAGGATGTTTTATTATTGTCAAGAATATTTCCAGCAGAGTAAGGTCGTTTACCTTCAGGCTTTGTGAGCAGTTGTAGTATACCTGTAGTTCGATAGAGACAGACAGACAGACAGACAGACAGACAGAAAATATTTTAAGACGGGTAGATAATCAAAGAAAAGGAGACTGTGAAAGAGAAAGATAGTGTGTGTGTGTGTGTGTGTGTGTGTGTGTGTGTGTGTGTGTGTGTGTGTGTGTGTGTGTGTGTGTGTGTGTGTGTGTGTGTGTGTGTGTGTGTGTGTGTGTGTGTGTGTGAAGAGCATCCAGCTCACCACATAATGTCAATCACGTGGCTTGTTCTTCACCACACTCAAAGGCGGGTCCTTCACCTTAGCTCCCCACTTTGAAGGAGAGCGGAAACAATATTACTGTATAAGTAACCCGTTATCTTATAAGTCAAGAGGATACCACTGTATTCCCCTCCAAGTTTTCATAACCACCGCCATCTCGAGCCCTTAAACTCCTCTCTCGTTTATTAGAGTTTACCTTCCTCTCTCCTTCGTAATTTTTTCAGCCACTTGACCCTTTCCGTCTGAGGTGGCTCTTTGATCTTAGGAGAAAACTTATGCTCGAAGGTCTTCCACCTTCTCAGAAACTCGTAGTTAACTTGGCTTGTTGCGTCCAGGATGAGAAGTTTTCGTCAATTCTTTGTTGTTGTTTTGCGTTTCAACCAATCTTGTCTGTGAGTGGCATCGAACCCTGTAAGTTGCGTTTGAACCTGTTTGTGCTCGTCGAATTCTGTCTGTAAACGATTAGATCACTTATTCTTTTCTCCGCGGCCTGTCTCTCCCGCTCTCCACCTCTCACCTGGATGCTGGATTATACAACATTCGATGGTTAGTTTTTCTCTCACTCTGCAGGCAAGGAAACCTATTATATATCTCAGTGGTTGCTACACTGTTACCTCCGTCATATCCTAGAGACGTTTGTTTGAGTTAGAGTGATTTGTGGTCGCTCCCTGTGCTTTCTAATTTACGTAACTAAACCTTTGGCTTGATTGTGTTCGTAAACATTGATTTTATTTTAGTCACTGGTTGGAGGTAATTTTCCATCTGTCTCTCTCTTCTTTACGGTATTTGACTCTTTTGGAAGGTAAGTATATATTTCATTCTTCTTATCCATAGTCTTCTACCTGAACTGTTTGTCCCACCTCACTCAACAATGACATGTAAACCCAATTCACTTTTTTAAGTTACTACTGAAGTTAATAGTTTTGCCTTCCTAGCTTAACCTAACCTAGCGTAACCTAACCTATCCGTAAAGTCAATTGGATGTCGTTTAAACACAATCTGATTAAATCCAAGTCATATTGCAATTTACCATAACAAGATTTGATCTAAAATGACCTGACTGCTGGTGGTGAGTCAGGTGGTTGGAGGCCACGCCCATCATTGTCGACCGTTAATGTGCTGACAGGCCATCATCAGTCACCAATTTGAGGTCTTTTAACTTATGATGTTGCACGTTTAACTTGTGTGTTTTTTTTTTAAATTGAACTGCGATATGTTTGATAAGATAACTATGGTTAAAATGGTAATTTATATTATAGTCCTCCCAGGTCTCTCTTTAACTGGGGGGTGAATACATCAGTCTGTCTCGATGGAGGAATGTACGGGGTTGATTCACTAATGTTTAAAAGTAGCAAAATGAAATAAATAATATTAAATCTTTGTATAAATAGAAAACATCAAAGCTGAAGAGGTCATTAGGACGATAGGTATGAGGTTACGTTGTTTTGTTAGCCCTTCAGGTCAACTTTATAAGTAACCTTGTTTTTTCAATGGCTGTTTTATGAGTTTTCTGTGACCTTTTGGTGATTTTTCTGTGAATTTTGTGACCTTTTCTGTGATTTTTTCTGTGACTTTTTTTCCTGTGATTTTTTTTATCGTTCACCTTTTGGTTTTCCTCAACAAAAGAGAGATTCCTAACTTACTAAAGTGCGTTTTCTCCCAGCTGAGAAGAGATGCCCCTCCCCTCCTCAAGAGTTACAGTTGATTGGCTGTTGCAAATCTGTCTGATTTCGTCCTGAAGTAATGATGTATTTCTAAATGAGTTCATTCATAATAATCGTTGGGATGACCACTTCTGACAAGAAAGATATTTAGCTCAGTTATTTAAAGATACATACATTCATTATTTCAAACATGAGCACGTAGGAAGTTTATCAGAAATCTTATACACGAATTAACTGTTAAACCCTGGTAGCAAATTCACGGTTTCGGAGGATGCATTTAATATACTATACTTATTTTTACCCACAGTAAGGCATACTAAGACAGAGTACGTATCAGTAATACTACATTATGCAAAAACTAACATTTTAAAAGATCAGAATCACAATGAAATATTACACAGCCGTCAGCGGAGGCGGGATATATGACTGCGAATAGCTAAATATCTTTCTCTTCAGAAGTGGTCATGCCAACGAGTATTATGAATGAACTCATTTAGAAATACATCATTACTTCAGGACGAAATCAGACAGATTTGCAACAGCCAATCAACTGTAACTCTTGAGGAAGGGGCGGGGCATCTCTTCTCAGCTGGGAAGAAACGCACTATAGTCTTTGAGAGGTCGAGTCCTGGTTTCCATGGTCATGTTGACGTCATGTGATCTAAGTTTTGCATAAACACTGCGCCTCTTGCGTCACTGTGTTAGGTTAGGTTAACTTAGGATTGATTTAGTTTTGTTAAATTTGGTTAGGTTAGGTTAGTTCTAGGTAAGACTAGGTTAGGTTAGGTTAGCTTAGTTTGGTATGTTAGATTAGGTTAAGATTCATTTTCGTTCACGTTAAAATATATTAAATTTATTTAAGTTAGATTAAGTTAGCTTAGGTTAGTTTAGGTTAGGTTAGGTTAGGTTAGGTTAGGTTAGGTTAGCTTAGTTTCACTATGTTTACAGGTAGACTACCAGGTATACACACGGCAATTACCACCGTACCCAGGTAACGCCATCGTACCCCAGGGCTTATATACCATCAATTCCTTTTACGAACAACATGACTGACAGTTAGAATGGAAAATATAATTCTTGCGTAGATAAATATATTATACACTCGTCCGAACCTTTTGCGTAAAGATATCGTGTTGTCCTTTGAAGGTATCGTCGTGAGATACAATATACGAGGCTATTCAGGAGTTGTTTGTTGTCGTTTTGAGGTGAATGGGGACCACGACGTGTATCTGAGAGAGAGAGAGAGAGAGAGAGAGAGAGAGAGAGAGAGAGAGAGAGAGAGAGAGAGAGAGAGAGTGTGTGTGTGTGTGTGTTGATTTTGCCGTACCACAAATTCACTCCGCCAGATAGTTGTATACTTTAACGTACCTCCCTCACCCTAACGTACCTCCCTCACCCTTGTTCCCGCTGTATTGACCTGAAATACGTTAATGGACAATTATTTTCTGGTGATGTCACTTACGTAAGGACACGGAGACGACAGACAGAAGAATGGGGAGTAATAGACAGAAAGAGACAGAAAGATGTGCAGAAACAGATTGAAATGACATAGAAAAAGAAAGGTAGAGCAGAAAAAACAAAATGGCAGAAAGAAATAGAAAAAGAGACAGAAAAATCAGACAGAATCAAACAGTAAACAGATAGAATAGACAAATTCAAGCAGAAGAGACAGGCAGAGTCAGACAAAAAGACAGAAATTCATACAGAAGTAGACAAAAAACAAAAAAAGAAAAAAACCCAGAAAAGACAGAGAGAAACAGTAAAGACAGCTATAGAAAAAGAAGGAAATCCTTAAATTTGTCCTTTTTCGCTATTTTTTTTTCTCTTCCTTGATATACAGTTTTTTCTCCATAGGATGAACTTAATCTATTAGAATTTAAGGCCATTTACTCATGATTAACAATTCTGTAAAAAAAAAACAACCTAACCTAACCTAACCATACTATAAAAAAGAGTAAATTATACGTACAGATTATATGAAGAAGCCAGAGAAATTTATAATTGGTCGATGTTACATTAATTGAGAGACGGCATTTAATTTTCGTTTTTATTTCCGCGTTGGTGATGTGGGTATATATATTATGACTTTATTTATTTATTGGGTCATGTCTGTCTGTCTGTATGTTTTTGTGTGTGTGTGTGTGTGGCGGAGATAAGGGCCGTGTGGGGCACTATTGTATGTCCGTGGTGTGTGTGTGTGTGTGTGTGTGTGTGTGTGTGTGTGTGTGTGTGTGTGTGTGTGTGTGTGTGTTACTACTAATCCCTACATACTATTAACTCGAATACTGTTACTGCTAATAACCTCATATGTTGTTTATTATGTATATAAGATTAATGTTATCCTTATCCTCATTATTGTCTCAGCCAACAACATCACCATTTTAACATAATCAGGATTTGTTTCATTTTGTTGCATTATATCCACAAGTCTCCCCCCTTTTCTCACCTCTCCCCTCTCTCCCCACCTCCCCTCTCTCCCCACCTCCCCCCTCTCCCCACCTCCCCTCTCTCCCCACCTCCCCTCTCTCCCCACCTCCCCCCTCTCCCCACCTCCCCTCTCTCCCCACCTCCCCCATCCCGCTCATACACGGTGTACCATCTGTTGACTCAAAAACACAATTCCTTCTGGGTCTTCGTTGTTTCGACCCTCAGGTGTATCGGCTTCATATTGTGACTGACAATGGGACAGGAGTTTTGTCGATATACACCAACACTCTCTCCCTCTCACTAAGATTCTCCATAAAATAAATCTTAGTACTGTATCGCAATTCAATATTAGATAGTATCCCCTGTGTCCCGGATCCGTTTTCTTTCATGACATAATTGAGAGGCTGTGACACGTGAGAATCTATTAGTGTTATTATTATTATTATTATTATTATACAATCATATCTCTAAGTTGGTTATTATAGAAAAATAAGTAACGCCAAAATCTAGAGAACGGCACAATACACCAAGTCTTCTTCTCTCAGCTTAGAATGGCGGCGTCGAATTTGCATCAGGCTAGATACACAATTAGAGGCGCTTGTAGCCAACAGCGACGGAAAATCGACCCATCACTCAGGCTGTGACCCTCGTTCATGTAATTGTTGGTGTAAATCTTGGTGGAGTGTGTGTGTGGCGGAGATAAGGGCCGTGTTGACACTATTGTATGTCCGTGGTGTGTGTGTGTGTGTGTGTGTGTGTGTGTGTGGCGGAGATAAGGGCCGTGTTGACACTATTGTATGTCCGTGGTGTGTGTGTGTGTGTGTGTGTGTGTGTGTGTGTGTGTGTGTGTGTGTGGCGGAGATAAGGGCCATGTTGACACTATTGTATGTCCGTGGTGTGTGTGTGTGTGTGTGTGTGTGTGTGTGTGTGTGGCGGAGATAAGGGCCGTGTTGACACTATTGTATGTCCGTGGTGTGTGTGTGTGTGTGTGTGTGTGTGTGTGTGTGGCGGAGATAAGGGCCCTGTTGACACTATTGTATGTCCGTGGTGTGTGTGTGTGTGTGTGTGTGTGTGTGTGTGTGTGTGTGTGGCAGAGATAAGGGCCCTGTTGACACTATTGTATGTCCGTGGTGTGTGTGTGTGTGTGTGTGTGTGTGTGTGTGTGTGTGTGTGTGGCGGAGATAAGGGCCGTGTTGGCACTATTGTATGTCCGTGGTGTGTGTGTGTGTGTGTGTGTGTGTGTGTGTGTGTGGCGGAGATAAGGGCCGTGTTGGCACTATTGTATGTCCGTGGTGTGTGTGTGTGTGTGTGTGTGTGTGTGTGTGGCGGAGATAAGGGCCGTGTTGGCACTATTGTATGTCCGTGGTGTGTGTGTGTGTGTGTGTGTGTGTGTGTGTGTGTGTGTGTGTGTGTGTGTGTGGCGGAGATAAGGGCCGTGTTGGCACTATTGTATGTCCGTGGTGTGTGTGTGTGTGTGTGTGTGTGTGTGTGTGTGTGTGTGTGTGTGTGGCGGAGATAAGGGCCGTGTTGGCACTATTGTATGTCCGTGGTGTGTGTGTGTGTGTGTGTGTGTGTGTGTGGCGGAGATAAGGGCCGTGTTGGCACTATTGTATGTCCGTGGTGTGTGTGTGTGTGTGTGTGTGTGTGTGTGTGTGTGTGTGTGTGTGGCGGAGATAAGGGCCGTGTTGGCACTATTGTATGTCCGTGGTGTGTGTGTGTGTGTGTGTGTGTGTGTGTGTGAAAGAGAGTAAGCGTATGAGTGTAAGAGAGAGAGAGAGAGAGAGAGAGAGAGAGATGGAATGACGGTGGGAGGTGAGAGGGATCTAGGAAAGTGAGAGGGGATGATGGGAGAGTGAGAAGGAGGGTTGGAAGAGTCAAGAGAGTGAGAGAAGGGGGCTGGGAGACTGAGGAGGTATATGGGTGGGAGAGGAGAGAGACCAGGTGACGGAAGGAAGGTAGATATGTACAGTATAATGAGGGATAATGAGACAGGTGCTGAGACAGAGACAGTGTGCTCTCTCTCTCTCTCTCTCTCTCTCTCTCTCTCTCTCTCTCTCTCTCTCTCTCTCTCTCTCTCTCTCTCTCTCTCGCGAATGAAATATGTCACCAAATATTTCCAGACAACTCCTTTATTTATTAGATATATTGTTCCTGTATATATTTTCGTTATTTTTTTTTACAAACACGTGCAGTAAAAAAGCTTTTGTGACAGATGATAAATGTAATATGTTTTCTAATCAGAGGTGCATATATATCCATCAGCCAATCAACTGCCTTGTTACAAACTCATTCCCCAGTTGCAAGGTTCGAGTGAAAAGACAATACGTAGGAACACCTCCTGAAGGATACTGTAGCAGGTGCCGTCTTCCCTCTACGCTAATTATATTCTTCAGGTGAGAGAGGAACACATACCTGAGCATGGCGTATATAGTCTGTCTCTGTCTCTGTCTGTTCTGTTGGTTTGTGTTTATACTTGTTGATATCAAGACGTGTGTGGGGGGGAGGGGGCTCTCATCACCTCTCTACAATATCTGAGAGGAACACTCCGTCCCTCAAGACCTGAAGGACACAACTGTTCTGCCTCTACAAAACAAAAGGTGAAAAAGCCAATTACAACTCGTCGTACAGAGGCATTTCAGTCCTTTCAATTACTGGGAAGATTCTGGGTGAAGTGCTACAGAGACTCGCCATGACCCTCGTTAACAAAGTTGTCTCTGGGTCCCAAGGTGGAGTGTGTGCTGGGAGAGACACCACCGATATGATTTTCGTGGCTCGACAGTAGCGAGAAGTGCCGGGTACAGCACCAACATCTGTATGCTGTTTTCATCTACAAAACTAAAGCGTTTGACGTCGTCAACAGGGACGCTCTCTGCCGACTTCTGGAACATCTGGGTTGTCCCAGACAGTTTGTAAAAATAGTCAGAGGTCTACTACGTTAAGGCGCAGTCGGGAGAGAGTTAGCAGTTGGGACGCTCTCTGCCCCTACAACATCACCAACAGAGCAAAGCAAGGCGTCCTGGCCCCCTCATTTGTTTGCATCTTCTTTGTTTGGTTAAGTAATCATTAAGATGGTTAATATTAAGGTGAAATAAGCTGGTGGAGGACTAATCTTCATGTGATCTGTTTCAAGCTTGATAAACAGTTTCACTTTTGAGGGGAACTGTTTTGATTTTCTCATACGGGCGGGGCGGAGAGGAGCAGCCCTGAGGGAGTTGAAATCCTCGTCCACCACTCTCTATGTTAAACACATCCCGGCGGTGACCTGTGATGAAGTGTCTGCCTCATAAATATCAATCCTAACCTGAGGTGGTGAGGCGTGTTAGAGCGTCGAATATATAAATATATTTCCTCGCCGTTTTTTTAAATGTATCGAGTTTAAGGTAAATAATTCTATCGTTGTCTTTTGTTTTATCTTAGAGAAAAATAGTTGATATATTTACTTCAGCTACTTTGTTTTTTGCTTTTTGTTTTACTTTTTTGGTTTACTATTTTCAGTTTAGGTTAGGAAAGAAAATAACAAGCGTGAAAACCGTAACTGAAGCTGACCACAAAAACCTAACCTAACCCAACCAATAGTCTAAACGTTTATCTTTGTGGTAGTTTTGATAAGGTTAGGTTAGGTTAGGTTAATTCTGGTGGTATTTTTCCCCGACCCTCAGATGATTAATATTCGACATATTAAAATCTTCCCATATCAGTGAAGGTTCCGCCAAAACAAATCGAGAGAGAGAACATTAACCTCTACCCAATTGTCTCGTCTTGTTGTTCTCACTATGATAAATATTCCTCATATTCTTAACCACTAACATATTTTATTGTTTAACATGAATGAGAAACTTTTATTCTTACAGACAGACAGACAGATAGACGCCTCACGCTCTCCTTCCTTCCCACTGCGGGCTGAACAACACAAGACACTCGTTACAGGAGACACATTGAAAGAACTACACAATGTTGATAGGATTGCAAGAACATAACATTGAAAACGGGACCTGGTATAATGACTCCAGGTTGACGGTGAAAGAATAATAGTTTAGTAATAATGATAATATAGTGTGTGTGTGTGTGTGTGTGTGTGTGTGTGTGTGTGTGTGTGTGTGTGTGTGTGTGTGTGTGTGTGAGTGATCTAGTTTTTAATTGTACTGTGGAAGATCACGGTCTGTCCCTCCTCCCTCTTTCCTTACCACTCTTCCCTTCTTGTCACTCCTACATTCCTAATTCCCTCTCTGCACTTTTCCCAGTCTCCCTTTGTGTCCTCCATTCCTCCCTTCTCCTATCGAACCCTCCCTGTCTCCCTCCCTTCTCTCACTGTCCTTCTCCCTTCTCTCACTGTCCTTCTCCCTTCTCTCACTGTCTCCCTCCCTTCTCTCACTGTCCTTCTCCCTTCTCTCACTGTCCTTCTCCCTTCTCTCACTGTCCTTCTCCCTTCTCTCACTGTCTCCCTCCCTTCTCTCACTGTCCTTCTCCCTTCTCTCACTGTCCTTCTCCCTTCTCTCACTGTCCTTCTCCCTTCTCTCACTGTCTCCCTCCCTTCTCTCACTGTCTCCCTCCCTTCTCTCACTGTCCTTCTCCCTTCTCTCACTGTCCTTCTCCCTTCTCTCACTGTCCTACTCCCGTCCCTGCCTCCCTGGACGCCGTGTGTTGGAGGTTATCTCGCCTCTCACTGACAGTCGTCAAGTGAACCTGACAGACAGCGAAATTGGAAGAGAAATTCAGGAGCAACAGAACGGGAAATATATATATATATATATATATATATATATATATATATATATATATATATATATATATATATATATATATATATATATATATAAATATGCAAGTAAATCACTGTAGGTGCGCGTGATCCAGGTATATGCTGATAACCACCAGGAAAGAAGAAAACACGAAGTTCCCAAGCGCTTTCGTGTAATTCACATCTTCAGGGGTGAGTACAGACTAGATAGAGTAATGCAGAACAAGATGAATATATACAGAGGAGGGTGAGACCAGGTCCACAATTGTGGACCTGGTCTCACCCTCCTCTGTATATATTCATCTTGTTCTGCATTACTCTATCTAGTCTGTACTCACCCCTGAAGATGTGAATTACACGAAAGCGCTTGGGAACTTCGTGTTTTCTTCTTTCCTGGTGGTTATCAGCATATACCTAGATCACGCGCACCTACAGTGATTTACTTTCATATATATATATATATATATATATATATATATATATATATATATATATATATATATATATATATATATATATATATATATATATATATATATATATATATATATATATATATTCTTACATCCATATAAACCTGGTATACGTGTTAGAACGAATAGGTAGTTTAGCCTCAATAAAATAGACCAATTATTAAGGCACTGGGTAGGTCGACAGTAGGGACCTTGTCTTACCATACCGGGTGCCAGTGCCTCACATGCGAGAAATGAGGACTCCCAGCTACACCAAGTGAGAGATGAGGACTCCCAGCTACACCAAGTGAGAAGCAAAAACTCCCAGCTACACCAGGTGAGAAATGAGGACTCCCAGCTACACCAGGTGAGAAATGAGGACTCCCAGCTACACCAAGTGAGAAATGAGGACTCCCAGCTACACCAGGTGAGAAGCAAAAACTCCCAGCTACACCAGGTAAGAAATGAGGACTCCCAGCTACATCAGGTGAGAGATGAGGACTCTCAGCTACACCAGGTGAGAAACAAAAACTCCCAGCTACACCAGGTAAGAAATGAGGACTCCCAGCTACACCAAGTGAGAGATGAGGACTCTCAGCTACACCAGGTGAGAAACAAAAACTCCCAGCTACACCAGGTAAGAAATGAGGACTCCCAGCTACACCAGATAAGAAATGAGAACTCTCTCCATCATCCTGTGTGAGCTGAGAAACCCATCAGGACCACGTGATGGATGTGAAAAAAGTGCGCAATGTGACCAGCTAGGACTGTCCAATGTCCATGGCACCTAAATGTCGGCAGCACTTATCAACTCGCAAGGCAGTTTACATGACCGACTTCCTTATAATTAGTCATGTTCTTTCAGTAAACCATTAATTCTTCTTCTTCTTCTTCTTCTTCTTCTTCTTCTTCTTCTTCTTCTTCTTCTTCTTTTCTTCTTTTTCTTCTTCTTCTTCTTCTTCTTCATCCTCTTCTTCTTCTTCTTCTGCTGCTGCTGCTGCTGCTGCTGCTGCTGCTGCTGCTATTACTATTACTATTACTATTAATATTATTATTATTATTATTATTATTATTATTATTATTATTATTATTATTATTTAGTCTGTAGTTCCTCCATCAACTGTTCTTTCATATAACAGTAATCATAATAATCTGAGGTCATGTTCCAGTCATTCCTTATGGATTTATCTCCTTCCTAATTCTCGGAACAGAGACGCCTAACGCAAAACAAAAGTAATAGTTAGCTTTTGTGAGGGAAGCTTTTATAAATTCTTCTTTTGTCAGTTTAACACGTAGTCATTATCATCTGCATAGGACAGGTTTTTCACATGAGTTCGTATTTGGAGTATTCTTAAGAGGTCATTTCAGAGATGTGGTTCAAGGTTGGAATATTTGGTCTTTGAATATTATAATTGTTTGTGCAATATTCATTTTTTTTTACTTTACTTGAGATGTGAAATAACGTGTTGGGGGGGGGGGGGTGTTTGGTTATGGTGATATAACATTTTTTTCGGCATAATTCTTTTCTATAATTCAACAGAACTATGGCCAGATGTCGCCTTAATTATACTACATTGTTGTATTCTTCGAGGTTAATGATTTATAAAGAAAATTATTATACAAAAAAAACAGCTATTTGTTAGTGTATGAAAAAATCTTTGTAAAATATTTACTAAAACGTAACACTAATTAAACCATGATATTTATAGCCAGGTAGAAGGTATGTTATGTTATGTTATGTTATGTTATGTTATGTTATGTTAGGCAATAACAAGACAGTGTTAGGAGGGCTGTATGGTTTAGTGTGATGGTACTGGCAACATTTTAGTAAATACACTAATTTGATAATAATGTGTTATGGATTAGTGTGAAGGTTAAAATGCACGTTGTATGTATGTATGCATGTATGTATGTATGTATGTATGTATGTATGTATGTATGTATGTATGTGTGTGTATTTATATAACTCCATACCTATCCATACATATACATAAAGAAATATGTAATTTTATATATACAAGCACAGGCACAAAAGGGGAGGAAGGGGGAGGCTCCAACCTTGACATACGGGCGAGGTTCACATGTGGGAGTTTTCTGACAATTCAATCAGAAGACGTGATGGGGGGACGTCAAACGAACCAGTCTGATTCTTTACTCTAACCACTGAACATCTCCTCCAAACCTATCAACCATCCTACAGCGAACTATGTATGTATAGATTTAACTTACAACACAGCACCGAGAGTCGAGAGTTTAGTTCTACATCCTCTCACAAATTTTCGACTAAATCTTTTTTTTTTCTGTCAGCCGGGTGTGTGCCGTGACGAAACAGGTGTGTGGAATATATAGTATAGTATGCTTGGGCGGGCGTCGTGTGTGTCTGTTTTTCCTTTGAGAGTTAACACTGAAACTTGTTCTCTTTGTGAACTGAGAAAACAATAGTATTACCAAGTGTGTAAGTTATGAAATCTGGTTTAAAACGTATTCCTTGGAGACGAATCTTGAACATGGAATACTCTCTCAGGCAAATGGACTTTAAAATGTAAACGAAAAATATACGTTTGCACTCTTTGAATATGTTTTTTGTCTGGATATTCAACGTGTTAGTTTCAGATTGGAATGTGTACAGTGGCTGTCAAAACTCCCTGGACACTTAACAACATCTAGCATCTATTATAAATCATATAATACACATGATTTGGCAAAAATATATCAGTCAATGTCAAAATTCCACCAATGCCTCCCTTACCTACACGACCCTCAAGTAGACGATACTAAATATTGATCAAATTACTCAAGAAATATTATCCACATAGACTCGGATATATTTACTCATCAACTTATACAACAAATGAGATTAAACAATTGGATATAAGATGAGTATTCCTATGGGGGGGGGTCCTAGGTATTGTGACGTCATGTGGGGAGTGCAGTGTAGCGTAGTGACAATGTCGTTTAGTGTTATGTATACAAATATTTAGTGGTGGTTTAAGAAGTGTTTTTATTGTAACCATCTGTTTGTAACTGTATGGGTAATTATTATTATTATTATTATTATTATTATTATTATATTATTAGACTATTATTATACTATTACTGTACTACTATTATCATTATTATATATATTACGGCATTACTACCCCCACTCTTACACCTGTTTACCACTATCATCACTACAGTCTTTACGTGATTATCATCATTAAGTTAACCGACCCGAAAAAATTAATGCTTTAATACCAATAACAGCAAATTCTAACTCGTGTCGATTAGCTCTCACGCCGATAATAATACTTCGTCATAAGAGAATAACCGACCCAAACATTTCCCGGCGGAGGTTTATATTACAAAAGCCAGAGGGTCAATACAATATCCAATATCCATTAGAGTCCATAATATTTGGTGTGTGTGTGTGTATGTGTGTGTGTGTGTGTGTGGATATTGCGTGATTGTTGAAGGTGGGAATTATAATGTGATGTTTTTTTTTTTTTTTTTTTTTTTTTTAAGGCAAGTCCAGTTATTCCCTATTAGGCTGGACGACGATTATCACACACACACACACACACTTTGTTTTACGTGCTTGTTGTTTAGTAGAACCTTATAACGAAGATAATGTTTACTGTTATAACTGCATAAAAGTTACGTTAAGTTTGCTTAAATTCGGTTAAGAGTAAGTTAGGTTAGGTTAGGTTGGGATAAATTAGGTTAGGAAGCTTAGGATAAGTTAGGTTTGATTATATCCGGTTAAAGTTCGGTTAGGTTAAGTTTGGTAGGTTACGTTATATTAAGGGTATAGGTTGAGTAAGGTTAAGAGGTAAAGTTAGGGCAGTTTATTTTATAGACAGACTACGTTAATTTAGGATAGAGATAGGTTAGGTTAGGTTGAATTATGTCTCGGGTCTTTAAGTCATTAGTGAGTCTCGCATATTAAACAGTCGAGAGCCTGAGTCCCTTAACACGACACACCACTACTGCATCCAAGTGAACTAACAGTGGAAGGGCGCCCTTATCTCTCAGGGGATGTCGAGGGATTATTGTTATCCCTAAAACATTTCCAGTATGTGTAGTCAAGCCTGGAAGACATATTGAAGGTCCGGAGTCTTATGTCTGTTGTCTTATGGCACCTTTAAACCATTTCAAGATTCCGGGATTTACTCGGAAAGCAGTTAATGGTTTATCAATACCAATAACATATATTCAGGTTCCAGGATTCGAATCAAGCCTGGAAGTTATTAATTGAAGACAACCTCATATCCAGTGGTGCCTGGAAAGTGCTTTGCCTAAGATAAGATATTTCCAGGTCACAGGATTTACTTCAACACTGTATGTCTTATTTGGTGGTGTATCGTACATATGTGAGACAACAACAGTTTCCAGAATTTACATCAGCCTTGTATTAATCTTGCAGGGGGTTCAGACCACCGTAAAGCCAAACAATCCAGGTCGCAATATGGAATGTATACGAGCCGCCTCATGCTGGTGATGGTGAGGGAAATGGGATCCAAAGCGTTGCTGATCCGACGATACCAGCAGCGAGGGTAATCCAATCCTGCTTTAACGCTGTCTAAACACTGAGCCAATTGAGCGGTGGAGTCACTTAACCTGGAAGAACAAGGCACTTGAGCGGCTCCATAACTACAGTACACCTGAAACCCCGTCCCAGAAATACTGACGTCAGTATTTTCTATAATTAAAATTTATTTAAAAACGATACTTATTCTTGTAGATAGATTGTTATGAGGACACAAGAAGGGGAGAACTGTAGTCAAACATTATATATATATATATATATATATATATATATATATATATATATATATATATATATATATATATATATATATATATATATATATATATATATGCTGATAACCACAAGGAAAGAAGAAAACACGAAGTTCCCAAGCGCTTTCGTGTAATTCACCTCTTCAGGGGTGAGTACAGACTAAAGAGAAGTACAAAACAAGGTAAAGATCTTGTAACTAGACTTAAACAACATAAATACAGTGTTAGGACAGGCCAGGAATCCAATGCTCTGTTTGTTCATTTGAGGGATAACAAGCAGTGCATATATATATGTGTGTGTGTGTGTGTGTGTGTGTGTAAATATGGATAACAAAGACTGCTAATACCACGTTAAAACTCACTAGTTTACTCTTCCTTCGCTCGTCTAGAAGACTGTAGGGGCAAACTTTTTCAGAGTGAGAGTTGAGAACTCTTGGAACAACCTGCCGGAGGGTGTTGTGACGGCACTGAGTGTGAGCTGTTTAAAGACCAGACTTGACTAGCACTGGAGCAGTTTCAGATACACTCAGGAGCCAGAGCATGCCCAGTACTTGCCAACACTGTGTAACAGAGACGTGACCGACCACCCAAACGGCTAACGAGCCGATCGGTGGCGAAGAGGATAAAAGTAAAAAAGATAAGTAAAAGTGTCCACGATTGAGAAATTATTAGTTTTCTATGAAAGAAAGTATCGGGTAAAGATTAAGAGAAAACGATAGTTATCAGATTTCACGGACACTTACGTATTTTACGTTAGAAATTTATCGTTTCGAAACGTATTTAGTAAGTTCAGATAAGCTCATTCCTTCATATACAGAACTGGATTTTAAGAAGCTCTGCAGACTCGTTGCACACCTTTCTTAACACTGGGATACATTGCAGGGCTCTTATGAACCTTGAGTTTTGACAATTTAGTCTTATTCCCTCTTCTGAGAACTCAGTGTGTGTTAGTGCTATGTCAAACCAACTTTCCTTAAAGGAAGGGACTCTGTTCACATTATTTTGTGAACATCATGGTTAATTATTTATTTAATACCTCCTTCGTGGCATCATCTAAGTCGGCGTAGTCTACTATAGTATACTCAAGTCTCAGATCTGACATACCCACTCTTGTCTTTCTTTTTCTTTTTTCGTTTAACCTCTTCACCAAATGATCGGTCGTTAGCCGCTTGGGTGATCGGTCATGTCTCTGTTACGCACTGTTGGCAAGTACTGGGTATGCACCGGCTCTTTAATGTACCTGAACTTGCTCCAGTGTTGGTCAAGTCTTGTCTTGAAGGAGCTCACACTCGGTGCCGTCACAACACTTTCTGGTAGATTGTTCCAAGAGTTCACATCTCTCACTCCGAAAAAGTTTGCCCTCACAGTTTTCTGGACTTGCAGCTTCTTCAATCTTGAGCTGTGACCCCTTGTGGGGCGAGCGTCCGCCAGCTCCAAGTAAGGACACTCGACAGAGTAGTGCACCTTGAGATGCTTATGCACCTCAATTAGGTCACCCCTTGCCCGTCTGTAGTATAAGCTTAGCAAGTTCAGGCGCCCGTCCCTCGTAACAATCTTCAAGAGTGTAGTGCTTCCCTGTCTGGTCCCTGACATATGCTTGTTCTTTAGACATCTTTCATTGACCATGTCAATTACAAATGTCATTTTGACATTTTCAATGCTGAGTTGTCATTGAATACCCTAACTTTGGTCTTACCATTAGTATCTAAAATGATTAATATACATTTCATTTTAGCTTGTAAATTCTTTTAATGTCATCAGGATAGTCAAAACAATTGTTGGTATTTCTTTTTATTTGGTCCCTCATGGCTTTTGATGCCACCCCATCTACTATTAATAAAAGAAGTTAAATTTGCTGCTGTAATGATTTAAAGCTTGACTATTATATAAATACTATACCATTGCCACTTAATTTACTTGGAGCACCTGTAGTTCTTTTCCACTGTGACACAGCTAAGTGAATTTTCTGTGGTAATGATTTGTGTAACTGGATATCCTGTATCATCTATTAACTGGAGAGGCCAGTTGTTTTGTCATATCTAGCATATATCATTGAAAGAAATTATTGAGGCATGCCATTGTTTTTTAATTTACTTTTATTTTTATCCTCTTCGCTGGTTGGTCACGTCTCTGTTATGCATTGTTGGCAAGTACTGGGCATGCACTGATTCCTGAATGTATCTGTACCAGCTCGTGTTGGTCAAGTCTGGTTTGAAAGAGATCACACAGTGCCATGACTCTGACAGAGTGTTCTAAGGTTATGATTCTCACTACGAATAAGTTTGCCCTCACAGTTTTCTGGATTTGTAGGTTCTTCAACCTTGAGCTGTGAACTCTAATGGGGTGGGTGTCTGCCAGCTCCAGGTATGAACTCAACTGAGTAGTACCCTAATTCAAGTACAAACTTGAATTTGGTCATTCCTTGCCCATCTTTAGTATAAGCTAGGCAGTGGCAGGCATTCTAATCTCTGGTTAACTGAGGTGCCAAAGTGCAGGCACCAGTCTGGTGGCCCTCCTTTGGACATTTTCAATTAACTGACAGTATCTAACATATTTTGGGGACCAGACAGGGTGACAGTACTCCAGACGAGGAAGCACTGCACTCAAAGATCGTGACGAGGGAACGGACCTCCTTGATGTCTGAACGACCTTATAAGACCTACTATAATAGTTCAGTTGCTTGATTTACCTTCTTCTCACAATGGCCCGAGAACTTTAGTTCGTTGTCAACACACACACACACCCAGGTCCTTTTCTCATTCGGTCTCTATTAATGCTATTTCTTCCTCCCATTGGGACATGTGATACACCTCCTCACTGTTGGTATGACCGAGGTGCATCCTCTTACACCTCTTGTCATTGAATGTTAGCAGCCATTTCTTCAACCACTTTTGAATCTAAGAGAGATCTTTTTGCTGCTCTTCACAGTCTGTTTAGTTCTTAATTTCTCTGAATAACTTGGCTGCACACATACTTTCACTTCACACACATACACACCCAAGCTTTTCAATTATCTTATCTTATAGTTTTATATTACAGTATACTATTATTCTGTAAATTCTGTATTTCTTAGCCAAATTTGAGTACTGTGCTGTATTGTAAAATTTTCTACACCTTTTATAGTTTCATTACATGCAACAATGGTAACTTGCCATCTCACAGGCCATGTCATCCCCAGTTTTTCCACCTCCCAGTGAGTCAAGCTATCACAAAGCCAAATTTTGACCTAGCGTAAAGTGAGAAAGGGAGTTAAAAAAAAAATCACTAACCCGAATTAACGTTAGGTGATTTAATACTAAACAAGGGATACCTGTATGTTGCTCAACCTTTCATATAATGGCACTCAAAGTAAATAGAGCAAAAATATCAACAAAATAAAATATTTCTGTACAGGGTACTTCAAAATCAAAAAAAGGGGGTTATGTTTTTTAAAAATAATACAATTCCTAACTGATCTGCAATGGTATAAGTAAAAGTACTTTGGGAAAATGGTTATAAAATAACTCGTAGCACACACATATATCTAGGTGAAATATTTATATCACATGTAGAATCAATTAACATAAACAGGCACTGTTATACATACAGTAATGGAAAGCAAAGCAACATTGCACATCGTTAAAACTGATGTACTCAGCTGAAAGCATTTGCGTGTAAACAATCTGAATTTTTTTATAATATCTTACAGTACATGCAATATTAACTAGGTAGCTGCTCCATTATACACAAATAGGAACTTATTATTATAGTAATCTCATTTACAGTATAGATTCTTTTTTAAGAATCAACAGCTGCATTACTACTTTTGTAAACTATATTAATACATATATAAGCAATAATATAAATTGCATTATAACAAAGCATACATCAGATGCTCAACACAGCCGTGTTGTGTCCTTTTGCTTGGTGTCGTTTAAGACTCCCAAGATTTAAAAACTGTTCATTACAAACAACACAAATATATTTATCAAATATCTGTGGGCCTCTCGTAGGTCCAGGTTGTGTAGGCAGAGGGACAAACTGACTGAAGCTACCAGTGCTAAAGTTTGTTGTTATAAAGTTTGCGCTATCACTTTCCGAGGTGTGGAGCTTCATGTGGTTACTCAGATCATGGCGATTTGAGAAACTGATCCCACAATTGTGGCAAATGAAAGTTTTCTCCCCTAAATGAACTGCCATGTGCTGCTCTAAGTATGCCATAGAAGGAAAAGTTGATGTGCAAAGTTCACAATTAATCGGAACACAGACAGAGGGAGCACCAGAAATATCTGTTTTCTTTTGCAACATTGTTGAGTCAGACTGTGAATGTTCTTTTGGTGGATCAAAGGATTGATTTGGAGGAGCAGACAGCGTCTGTAGGTTTACAGTAATAGGTTCACAAAAACTTCCTTTGAAGAAATTTTTGCAGTCATTTGCACTTGTACTTGAATTAAAGTTATTCACCTCAAAATTTACTGCTGAAGTGGGAGGCTGTGACTCTTTCACCTCTAGTGGCAGATCTACATCGTGGGCTCTTTTAGCGTGGATGACCATGTACTTGCGTTCTTCAAATCCCGAGTTGCAGTGCAGACAAACGTGGGGTTTAGGCTTGTGTAACATCTTTTTATGCTTGTTTAATGCACTGCGACTCGAAAAGCTCCTTTCACAAATATCACATTTAGGTTTGAATCCATCATTAGCATGAGATGCTTGGTGAGTTTTGAGTTTGCTCTCTGTTTGACAAACCTTGCCACACACATCACAGGTGAATGGTTTGACACCTAGATGTAATTTCATGTGAGTTTCAAGGTGCTCACGGCTGTTGAACTTCTCTGCACACTCTGGCATGCAGCAAATAAATTGGAGAGCTTTAGATCTTGGTTTCTTAACGTCTCTGACCTCCAATGGAGACTGAAAGGGTCTTTTCTGGATTACATGAGTAATGGCCGTCAAGTTACAGTTAGTCATGGCAGCTTCACGTTCCACAGCCCCACGGCCTAACGTATCAGGTAACACTCCTTGTGGCAAAATGTATTCATCCCTAGCAATCGTCCCTTGGTGGATATCATGAGCCATTAAGATGGTGTGTGCTCCAGCTTTTGTGATGCTTTTAGTGTTCACTTGGGGTCTTGTAATATTTCCCAAGGGTTCTCATGTCATCAGCAACTCTGAAAAGATAAAATCCATTTAAAATTTTCACTTTAATTCACCTCCAGAGAAATAGCATTATACAGTACAGTACTCTATAAAACTGAAAATACATAATTGGGTGTGCTTGTCAAGGGTAGAACAACCGTTGAATGGCCTAACATCCTGTCAAATGGATGGTCTAACTTACAAGCTGTTGGATGCTGGAGGCCAAGACATCTTTTCTATATAACTACCCTACATTGTAATAAAACAAATTATATACAGAATAATAACAGTAATATTAATAATAATGGTTCTGTAATAATAATAATAATAGTTAATAAACAAAAACACATTTCAATGATTCTTCCACAACAATGAAGATGGGTGAAGCCTACCATATTTATGAAGATTTCTGTCTCGGGTAATGAATTGAAAGGATGATTAAAGTGTACGGAGTAAATTGCTGGTGAAGGGATGATCTGATGTGTAGGGATGAAGAGGTATTAAAAATGGCCAAACACACCATCAACTAATGAGTGGCTGGTAGTGAGAAACAAGGACCAAGTTATATCAATCAACCATATCCTTGTCAAATATGATACAAAATTCACCTTCCTGAAATCTATATTGTATTTAGAAAATCCCTAATTACTGTACTTTAAAACTGGGTAAATAATCAGAAGCTTTTTCTTACCATCGTTGAATATCTACACTGTATACTAATACTGTACAGTCAATACTATCAGTATTTACAGATGCACCACTTGTTTACAAATTGTGTAGAGATCTATAATGATAATATTAAAGGTCATGTCATATCTATATCAATCCTTTTGAACAAAAACAAGATTACTCTTAACTATACTGCTGAAGGAAAAGTTTAAACATTTTCTAAATTAATTTAAATGCATCACGAAAATTGTGACCAAGTCCCAGGTTGCTGATCTGACTTTCTGCTTCATTTACATGCAATTGCAGGGTCTCAATTGTTTCTCTTACCATTGACAACACAACATACATATATCGTTTCTCACTTTTGACCTTTTTTTTCATTTTTGTATTTATAGTTCTTTATTATTAATATTATTATTATTATTACAGTTACTGTATTATTATCATCATTATTTTATTATTTAATTTTTGTTTGTTTTATCATAAATTTTATTTATTATGAATTATTATGACTATTATTTATTATTATTATTATTATTATTATTATTATTATTATTATTATTATTACTACATTTTCTCCCCCCAGGCCCCAATGTGGGTCAGTGACCTGTGCCCGGATGGGCTAATCCCCGTAAAAAAAAAAAAAAAAAAATACCATTACTTGTTCAGAATTTACAATCAAATAGCAGTGATCTCTACTCCTGTAAGAAAATTTAGTAAAGGAAAAAGGAGATACTGTAGATAGCTACAGTATAAGCTACAACTATAAATGAACAGTTTACAGTAGTACTGTATCATGCACTGCTAATGTGACATTAAAGTTGGCAATGGCAGGAAACTTAGTAAAATAATAAAAGGGCACATATAGAACTTTTGCTTTAAAAAATTAATGCTTTTCTAGAAGATAAAATATTTCACCGTCCAATTACAGTACCAGGCACCAATACACTATCTATAATGTATATATTTTTTACGTGCTTTGAGGGTCAGACGGGTGTCTATATGCAGGTAAAATTGGCCGGGTTCTTCAACAACTTTAACAAAAAAAAAATCTAAAAAAAAAAAGGGGACATTAAAAGGTTAGGATTAATAAGGTTCTAACCCATCAAAACTCTAAACATATTATATAAATTATGTGGGTAATTCTATGGCACATTACCTTTTCCATACTATACAGTACATACAGTAATTAACTCAACATTTTCTCAAATTTTCAATGACTTGTCTATTCTCATAAGTATCCTACATGCTAACCTAACCTAGCCTACTCATTTTAGATGAGTGAATTTTTAAGGGAAAGCATCTTTATCATACAGTACTGCACTGTGTACAGTACTTGAATAATGGAAAGGTATGGAATGTGGATGCCACTGCATCTGCATTTGTGGCTCATCCTTTGCATAACTGTTTAGTAGCTATTGCTAGTTCTTGAAGCAGTTCACAGATTTTCATAAAACTTCCTAAGATTATGGACGAGTTTAATAATCAGAAGGAGTACTGTCCATTAAAATTGTAATTTGAAAATGCTGTTATTTTATAAAAACTCTTGTAAATGTTGCCAGTTCCTGAAGGTCTGTTCAACTTGAACCCCTTGATTATGGTGGCTTAGTTGTATTCAGAATGTTAAGACATCTTATAAAAAAGGATTAAGCTTTTATAATGAAGGGATTACATCATTGTCCTTAAAGAAATCTTACTCAAAGGTATAATTTATTGTACACTGGGGGTTACACCACTTGTTTCAATGGAAGTTAAAATACTGTAGTGTGTAGCTGTAACCAGCTTCTAATCTATTTATATTTTTTAAGAGATCTTCACTGATATGGTTCTTATACTGTAATACAGAAAATGCAATTCCAACTCATCTGTAATTTTGGTGGAGACTATAAGGCTAAACCATTGACAAGAGATACTGAGTTGAATCAACACAATGTAACTTTATTTAAATGAGACCAAACCTACTCTAAGATCCCAGTACAGAACAGTATAGTATATAATTATGAATCTCAGTATTGCAATAAATTTTAACCAATTTGTGGGGTATTCAATAATCCTATCATAAGAGAGCCTTAACATTTGGCTTTTCCTTTCTATTTGCCTAATCTAATCAACCTACTTAACTAACTTGACCCAGTGGTCTTAGAATGCATTCTACTAAAATTACATAAGGTTAGGTTGAGATTTATTGATTAAATTTGTCTGTTGTAAAAGAAGTATACAATAGCTACTTCAGTTGCCATAATGGAAACAGACCTCACTACTGATCTTCATAAATAAAATGATCACATCATGGAATATTATGACACAAAATGGTAGCTGTCCCCTTCATCTTTGCACAGTATCTAATTTGCCCTTGCAACACTGTGTGCCAATAATAAGTGTTGCAAAACACATACAGTATAACTAGACTTCTGAGCTTTTCTTAGGTTGACTTGAGAAGACAATTTTCCAGGAATCAAGTGACCATAAACTCATTTTGGTAATACTGTTTAACAGGAACACCACTAAATTAGCAGTTTTCAGGATTCTGAATTTATAACATTTGTTTCTTGGGTGGGTAATATAGTACTCAGGACACGGGTGCAGATTAACTAGCAACTTCAGAAAGTTTCTTTATAGAAGTTAACTCCTATAAAATTGCTGGTTTTCGTTGTGTTTATATATGTCCATGAAACGTCACTTGTCTACTGGCGCACACTTAACACACAAGAAATGACGGATTCCCTGATGGAGAAATGTGCTGAGGGTGAAGACATTGGAAAACCATAAATAGGAAAGTTGTTATTCCTCCACCAATTTCTTTATATTCATATTGTAAGAAAAAGTTTCTATAGAAAATTTCCTGAAAGTGGCTCGTTCCTCCGAGTCTGATGTCAAAAGTATTAGCATAAAGTATTACTAATATCCTTATTTAAGGTTCAATTCCATGTGCAGCCTGATGTGTAACATGCTTAACGTCTTTAGTGTTTCATTGTAAACTGTTGTCATAGTCTTACTAGAAAAATTGTCAACCTTACAGCTAATGAATATATCTCTGAAGATAATTATGGACAAATATTTTTCATTCGCTAGTATAAAGTGGTACAAAATCAATTGATAATCAAACAAGGTAGTTCTCAACGCTCAATGGGCGTTTAGCGATGTCACGTCAAAACAGGGAAAACCACTTAAATCTAAATTAATACTAATCCATTAATCCTCTCCTATGTCCCTACTATTTCTAAGTATCTTTGAAAACATGGAAATTGTAAAATCGATGTAAATTTAGCCGTTAATCACCGTGATCAGACATGAAGGAGACAAGACCAGGAGTAAACATTCGGGTTGTAAACTGTGTTGTGTGAGTTACGGGTCTAGTAATATTTTGTTTCTCGGTCAAGTTAGTTGCCTAAAAATTTTGACTAACTCATTCATATATTCAGAAACAGTAGTACACTTAAAGGTTGAAACAAAGGTGCAGTGCCTGAGTATGGGAAAACTTTTCTAAGAATGTTTTAAATCATAATTTCGCCAGTCTTAGTCAATAGTCCTTCGGGTGGATGGGTTGCTCTTTCTTACTTTGTTATGAACTTTATTGTTCAGGAGCTGGATGGTCAAAAACATTTAAGAGTTGATCATAGCTTGAGCTACGACATTTTTTTACGCTTTGACTCAGTTGAATATTGAAAAAAATGGGCCGTGGTCATGGTCATAGTTCTCACATAAACCATTTTAAAGTCACTGGGAACCTTTTGCTCATCCAGACATTTACAGAACTTGATCAACACTGCCGCAGATACAGACGGCGAAGAGGATAAAGTGCAATTATTGTACTCCCACTGCCAACATAAACTACTCCCAATTCTTTACGTTGTCTATACTCATACTGAAATATAGGGTATATACAGTAACTGTATGCAGTAGTTTATTTTTACCTTTTTATTTCTATATGCATTTCCAATTGTAAACATGCATGACAGTTTTACTGAATTATTATCATTATAATTTTATTATTATTATTATTATTATTATTCAATATCCATCAAAATGGTTATAAACTCAAAGAAGTGGCATTTATATGATTTTTTTGTGTGTCAAAGAAATAAATATACATGATTTAAACTAGTAGGGGTTATAATAATACTCATACTGTACACCTAAGACTTTTAAATTGTTTGTTGATGTAATGATGTTTTCGTAATGGCATTTAAAAGGACTGGCTCAGAGAACACAGCTACTAGAAGGTATTTAGAAAAGGTTGAAGATATTTCATTATATCTCGTGGGATGAAATAGCTCCAAGGACATTGTTAACGATGACAGTAGGTCTTTGATTAGATATAGAGATAGGCAAGTTTAAAGTCCGCGAGTGTGTGTTATACTATGGCCCTTTGTTTTGTTTAGAATATAATTAACGGGGTAACAAATATGGAGGGGTCGTTTATTTTGCCTTTAATGCTAAATGTCATATCACTATTCAATCAAGAGATTTACCTGAAATCTATGTCTCGTAATATTTCAGGGCTGTTAACAGAGAGAGAGAAGTGTTAAATTATTTGATAAAATAAGGAACGAAGTTATACAAGGATACACGTACTTAATGTTAAAACTATACCACGAACTACACCACGAACTCATTGTCTGTTGCTAACTGGCAATACGAGTCGACCAAACCACCATTGACCTAACCAATCTCTCTCTAAGATTATTAAGGTCTAGTTGAATTAAGTTTTGAATTGTTTATATTCAAACTAAAAATAAACGAACTTGTTAGTGTTACGTACTTTAACATTAGACATAAATATTCACGTTTCTGTTTAAAAGAAATAAATTAACAAAACCATATGGCAGACACTCAATAACTTGTGTATTAAGGACTAATTTATTAATTGGTTGTGACTTTTGAAGTTTATTTGAGTATGTGTAAATATAAAGTTGAATTAAATGTCCAATACCGATAAAAACTACAGTTAATACTTTCTGTTGAGTATTACTTTGATCTTTGTATTTACATAATGAAGAGATGAAAATTTTATGTGAATCACTATAATGCAAAAAAAAAATAGGAATATAGCGAGATAAAATAATGATCTTCGTGATGGTTTAACTCATTTACTTAGTTTTTGTACTTAGGAGTTGGCTAGTGAGTGATGGAGGTATTAACTCAGGTGTTGAGGCGCGGGGTACTCACGGCCGCTTCTATCTACTCCTCCAGGATCTCACCAACGTCTCAGGGAACATTAGTATTAACTCATCATAAATCAAAGACACTGTTGTTGCCAGTGAGAGGTGTGTGGAGGACAACAGGTGGTAGAATGGCCAGTGAAGTGAGGGACAGGACCCCAGTTGATGTTCCCACAGCGGGGATAATTAGTGAGTCATTCCCTATATAATTTCTATTTATGGATTTTATTTAAGATGGATTTTCATTTTTAAAGCTTCACTCATTAATTTCCTGTTAATATTAAATATCCTATATGTGTCGAATCATCTACCCATGTCCATCTACTATAGTAGGAAATTTGTTTAGCTCCATAGGGTAATTAATATATATAATTTAAAACACTTCATGCAGATTTTAAGTAGATTAGATACATAGGTAAGTTTTTACAAGTTGCCCATAATGTTACACAATGTTTTTGGGTCCAGTTCGAGATATATCTCATCATTCTGAGTACCTTTCAATGTATGCATTTCGGTGAATTTATAGAAAAGCACCGTTCTTTCTTTGGATATTACAAATATGTTTCTCCTATGGTATTTGATGAGTTTCAAACAAATTTGATAGTCATTTCTTTCGGAAATAACTAGTTTTTGAGATAACCCCCAACCCCAACAATATTAATGGAAATGTTGGATATTTTCTATTAGAGTAAATCACATAAATAAATTACCAACCATCGAAACCTAACCTAACCTAACCAAACCAAACCAAACCAAACCAAACCAGGGGTACTCTGCCCCCCCGGACCCCCCTTTGTTCAAGCCCCCACATCTTACATTAATCTGAAGAAGAATCAGGTTGGACAAATAACGTTGTTTGGTATTACACTGTGTTTTCTATAAAAAAAAAATAGAAATTGCCTCACTATTTTTCTGATGAAACTTGGCAATTGACATAAAAAAATCGTTATCACAATGTCGGCACAGCTCTTCCACCTGTTTACCTCTCACTACTGTGGCCGGGGTTTGATTCTGGTTCAGACGAGATAATGGTGCTATCCAGTACTCACACTACGATGATTAATGGACTAAGTCAGCAGGGTAATATTTTGGAACAGTATGGCAGCTTAACAAGGTCTTATAAGAAGGACATTCAGTTATCTAGATAGCCTTTGCCTCATAATACTTTTAAAGTGTGAGGTGTGTCCCACTTTGGATTAGAGCACTGTTTGGTCCCCAAGATATGCTAGAGACTGTCAGTTGATTGAAAATGACCAGTGGAGGGCCACCAGACTGGTACCTGCACTACAGCACCTCAGTTACCCAGAGAGATTATAATGCCTGCAATTGCTTAGCTTATACTACAGGCGAGCAAGAGGTGACTTAATTGAAGTTGAGAATCATCTCAGAGGGCACTGGAGCTGGTGGATGTCAGCAGATGTCCAACCCACAAGGGGTCACAGCTTAAGGTTGAAGAAGCCACAAGCTCAGAAAACTGTCAAGGTAAACTTTTTCAGAGTGAAAATTGTGATTTCTTGGAACAATCTGCCAGAGTGTTGTGACAGCACCAAGTGTGAGTTCATTCAAGACCAGACTTGATCAACACTTGTTCAGGTACAGATACATTTTGGAACAAATACATGCCCGGTACTTGCCAACAGTGCGTAACAGAGATGTGACTGACTGCCAGGCTTTGCAGATTATGTGGAACACTTACTTGCCCTGGGCAACTGACTTACTTACTTACCTGAAATTTTTTATGGGAAGAGTGAAATAAAGACTTAAACATTCATACTTGTGGGTATCAACCCACCAATCACTTACCGAAATGGTGTCGGTGGCAGAAATCTTTGTTATGTGAGGTTATAATTCCTGTCACGTCACATCTACAACCTCTCAGCTTGGTGGCTCCTTTGAAATTTTGACAACTTTACACTGACTAACTAGAGGTGGATTGACGGCTTAATGTACAGATAAATTACCTGCACCTGATATAGGTCACTAGTCTTGGTACGCTGATGACAAGCGGCCTATTGATGGACCTCCCTGGTTAACATGTATACTGTATAGCGAGGTGGGGTGTCGCAGGACCTGACAATATCCTGTCTAGGTTTTCCTCTCAAAATACTAATAGCTTGTCTGCTGAGCAAGTAACAGTGAAAAACTAAAACTTTGAGTGGGAACTTGTGTTAATATATATGATCAAGAATTACCGTGTCCTTAAATCATAAAGGTTAGTTGAGGCTCCTTCTGTTGTTTTAGTTCTTTTTGACATTTCAGAAAAAACTGAACAACTGACTCCTTAAAAACCTCTTTTACTAATTATTGATTATTTTATCAGTTATCGGTGATGAGATTCTGAAGGGGCAAACTCAAGATACGAACACATTCTTCCTAACACGGCAGCTCCACAGCCTTGGTGTTAAAGTCGGGAGGGTAAGATGTAATTTTCTGGTGTGATTTGAGTTTGTTCATTTATTAATTTCAAATTATCCCAGAGAAGTTACTAGCAGCTAATGGCTTATATACAGTACAGTACAATATACAGTGTCAAGATAATTGAGCCGCCTCCTTCAGTCCATTGATGTCATTATTGTCTTTGTTCACTCTGGATTAGTTAAAACCAGATTATCTACAGTATATTGAGATAATTATATAGAATTAAGGTCTTTTCATTATGCCCACATTATTTTCTTTCCTTCTTCTACCTTGTGGTTCATTGAATCGCTGTAAATCAACTTATATGTGCATTACTCCCTAGGTCTCAGTGATTCCTGATGATGTTCAAACCATAGCCAATGAAGTGGCACAGTTTTCCAAAAGCTACACCTTTGTTCTAACATCAGGAGGGATTGGACCAACTCATGATGATATTACCTTTGAAGGTCAGTATTTTAAGTACGAAATGTAATAATGTGAGAAAGTACTTAAGTAATGCTGGAGTGAAAAATTCCCAATTGCCATGAAAGAAATCTTAAACGTCTCAGTTCTTGGAGCCAATAAAGCCCTAAACACCCCATCAGAGGTACCATACTTTACCTGCACACAGCTTATGTTATTTAACTTCTATGTTATGTACTACTGTACTCTTTTATGCTTAATATTATATTGTCCCTCTTTTATGTTTTATTTCTCGGTGAATATTTACAATACCTGTACTGTACAGTCGGGGTCAAAAGTTCACTCCCTCCCAAAATGAAGCAGCATAGACCCCAAACGCGATACAACAGTTAGGGTAAGTCAGTTCAGAGACTCGTTCTCGTGACTCAGTTTCACAGTAGGGAGTGAACTAATGTCCGTGACTGTACACACATGCAGTAATTTATCATACCTGCACACTGTATTTTACTTATGATTATATAGTGGGATAAAATACTGTTACAATATACTGTATGGGCATTTTTTTTCCTGGTTCCTTTTCTAAAAAATAAAATAAAAAAATAACAGAAAATAGAAGTTGTGCTATGAACTTAGAGAAAACATACTTTGAGCCACCCCAAGTTTCCAGTTTTCATTAAATGATTTCCCTCCAACACTTGGCACAGGAATTTTCAGTTACTTACACACTTACAAACACATTATTATTCACTTTATCACAATATTATAACACTTATTCCCACACACCACCATAATCACCCCATCACATCACCCTTTTCACCAAAACAATAATTGGCCTACACATCACGACCATAGTTACCCCCACCACCTTAATTAATAAGACGAGTACTGTACAGTAGTACAGTATAGGATTAGCGAGACATCAGAGTTATGTGATAATACAACCAGTGGAATATGAGAGCATCCACCAATTATACTGCCCTTTCTGGGGTCCCTAATCCTAAGGGGATAACTTAAATTTACTCTTAATTTTAAGGTTGCTGCCACCAGACCCCCTGGACAGTATGTAGCTTGTTTAGGTAGCTGGCAGAGCAAGCCAGGCGTTGGGGTCAGGTTTTTCATTGACTAAATCATGAGTGGAAGGAAGGATGAAGCATAAATCATGACTTAACTAATTTATTCCAAATAAAAAAATATTGCATTCAGTTAAAATACAAAAATAGTTGACCTTCATCAAAATAACTACTATTAAGGTCATTACACCTCACACCAATACATGACCTTCTCCAAATGAACTACTTAAAAATCTTCATTCTTCAAAACAAATCATTGACCTCCTTACCCAGGTCATTCTTTATACAATTACTCCAACATACATTGTAGCACCAACATTTACAGCACCAATCTTCCTTGTAGCACCAAGGTACACATGAACGGTATCACGCTCACACACTACTCTTGCTAGGTAGATGGGATACGTCCCAGGTAATCATACCAGGACTATTCCAGCGTCCGGTATTATGTCCCTTAAGTGGCGACCGCGAAGCATCTCATATAAAACAGTCATTGTCTCCTGTCCTGGATGTTGATATGCGAGATGTCCAGGGGGCCTTAAGGGAGGTTGCATTGTGGCCAGCAGCATTCCCCACAGTGACATGTGGGTGCCTCAAAGTAGGGCGATGGTGACTGGGCCGAGCATTCCTCTCGGCGTGCACCTGCTGCTTGGGTGAGAAGCGATGCCCGACTGAGAATAATGCCTGAGGGGCTTTTATATCACCACACACACTATTACAACTCTATTAATTCACTTTATAACATTAGGCAAGGTTTTAAGAGGTATATAAACTGCTAGATAGGCCTCTACAAGTACGGTGGGGTATTACGAGCGTTAGGGTGCTGACCTGCTTGGGTGAGAAGCGATGCCTGACTGAGAGCCACGTTTGGCATCCCACCATGAGTTAGGCCTATGAATGCTTAGTTTTACTTTTCTCCTTGACATTATTCTTGTCCTCACATATACTCTTTCCTATATATTGTGACTTTATGCCTTATCATTACTTAACTTAATTCTAAATTTCATACTAAAGTAAGGGTCTGGTTTGCCAGTTCCTGGGGAAATTAATTGGGCTATATCATTAACTCAAAACTGTAGCCTGGGGCATCTTGGATGCCAACATAGAACAAAGGCCTAGCCTCATGTTTTCTTGCCGTGGGTATATCCACTTCACTTTACTCTGTATTTAGGGATCCTCCCCCACACGTTGCAATCGTTGAACACATTCATGAGATTCTCTCATCATTGCACTGTTCGTGGTTATTCGTCACATGAGGTAACAAGGTGTACTAAGCTCACACTGAGGTATACAAGATATTTTCTTTTAGTATAGTTTCTGGATCACTTCCAACACTTCACTTAGGTCTGATACATTTATCCCTTTTCCTGATCATTGTTCTCATATATTTTCATCTGTTACCTGGGGTAGCTATGTTTACTAATCGTTCACAGACGTAAAAATTATGACCTTCAGACACAGTCTACACACGGTTACACTTATCCCTTTTAGTACACTAGTCTCTATCAGTCAGATCTTCCCAATCATCATATAGATACCTTGAGTTCTCCTTAATACTATCAGTACATACACTTAATATTATATACCCGTACATTGGTACAATTCGTAGTATAAAACAACATACAGCATCTGAGTTATCCCTTACAAAGGTTTCCCAATTTCTACCGTTTTCTGTGACTCTACAAGCCCGGTGGATTTGAATGTTATGCAACGTAATATGAATCGAAGAGATATTAAGGATGACCATGATGTGTGCAGTACACAATGACACAGCAGTATTTCTTAAGGATGTCCTGGGTACATCCTCTGATGCACTTCTTGGTGTTGTAGGATGTACAAGGTATGTCCTCTGACTGTAAGGGTTAAGAAAGCTGGTCTGATATTATTGTTTATATTTCAGGGGTGGCTGTAGCTTTTGGGGAAAAGGTCCATCCTCACCCAACATTGGTACAGTTTATAAGTGCTTATTTCAAGACCGATGACCTCAGTTCTCCAGCAATGAAGATGGCTCACGTATGTCTTCTAATTAGTGAGCACATGAGTTTCATTTAAAGTAAATACAGTCCAGTACTTGCTTAGTATTTGTAGAATAGAACATAGTTTGGATGCTTCATCAGATGTCAAAGTCAAACATGGACTAACCTGATACCTTTGTTCCAAACCATGTATGGATAGGTTATTTTATTGGATAGTAAATCATTACAGGTAGTAGGCAGCTACCAAACAGGGAGGTAGTACCGCCTGGGAAGATATTGGAAGCATAATGTGTTGTCTAATGGTGGACCCTGCTGTCATATTTCATCACAAAAAATGTGACCTAGTCCCAGGTTGCTGTTCTGACTCTGCCTCATTTAAACGCAGTTGCAGGGTCTCAATTATTTCTCATACTTTGACAACACAACATCCATGTATCATTTCTCACTCTTGATATATTTTTTTCATTATTGTATTTATTTATGGCTCTATTGTTATTATTATTATCATTTATAATTTTTATAAATTTCTATTATTTTTTCTTTTATTATAATTGTTATTTATTTTTATATATTTTTATTAATTTTATTACTATAATTATTATTATCATATTCATAATAATTATTATTATTATTATTATTTTATAATATTTTCGCCCCCCAGACGTTGATGTGGGTCATTAAAAATGACCTATGCCCGGGTGGGCTAATGCCCATAAAAAAAAAAATTACCCGCTTAGCATTCACCAATACAGTACTGTAGTACTGTATTGATCATACAAACTTACCCGACTACTCGAACCAACAAAAAATATTCCTGAATACAGTATGTTGTTGAATCTTAATTAACCAATGATAGATAATATAAAACAAAACATTATTTTTTCCCTGCTATCTAAAATAATCCAAATACTGTACCTTGTATATAGGACAGATATAGCGCAATTTAAAATGTAGCTATGATGACATGAAATACTGGGGAAGGTTAAGGAACTCAAGTGTTTGGGAGTAACGTTAGCTGAGGAGAGTATGATGGAGAGTGAAATTAGGGAAAGAAGAAGGTTTAGGAGGAGGGGTATTGAAGGACTGGGAAGTAAAGTTTTATCAAGGAAAGAAATATTAGCTTTCAGGTGGTGATGAATAAATGGGTGGCATTATTTGCTACCTTGATATCTCTCAGTGAAACAGGATTAAGTTGAAGTGGATTGCTGGTGTAATTTAACCTACAGAAATAAGTTACCTGAGGGTGTGCATCTGAACTTGTCAGAATGAATGGGGGAAGAAATAAGAAAAGGATATGGGGTTTTGGAATGGCAGAAGGTGAAGTGAGTCGAGGATTGTACGGACATGTGGCTGCAAGGGGAGAGGGTGTTTGGGAATCCATATTTTATTCTGTCACTACTCAGTAACATATAATGTATACCTGTACTTAGTCTTTTTCTGCTTTGGTTATCTCATTCTGATTGAAATTCTGTTTGATGATGATGATGATATCAATGCTAATATTAGACTGAATCACAATTTATTTTTGAACAATTCAGTTTGTTGATGATATTGATATCTTCGACTGACTTTATCTTGAAAGCTACAACTTTGGTGACAGCTTCCCTCCAGGTACAGCACTAGGTCTACTTAAGGATTTATCTTCAGGAAAAATTCTCCCAAATAGAATGGCAACTTTCACTAGTTGAATGTACTAGGAGAATTTGGTACATATGACTGTGATATAAATGTATTGGAGACTTACTACCATTAGGTGGGAAAAATTCAGATATTGATGAATTTATCCACAAGTTTTTGTTTTAACTCTTAATTTTTGTCTTTGTGAATCTTATATTTTAACTGAATATACTTGTTACAGTTTAGTACAGTATTTACCATTCAAAATAGATTGTTCCTTGATATACATTTTTTTTTATACTTCCTGTCCATTATATAGTTTAGCTTGAGTAGTTTCTTCATTTATATGGGCTTGTAAAGGAAAGGAATTTTTCAGAAAGTATCACTCTGAATGTCCACATGTTTGTCTTTACGAAGGTTCATCATAACTCATGTCATTAGCAATCCTTAATGCACTTTGCATCAACAGATTCCTGAGTCTGCCATACTTCACTTTGGTGAGGACAAATCTAAAGGAGTCAAGTCTCGATATCCAATCATTAGTGTGAAAAATGTGACCATATTCCCAGGAGTTCCACATCTACTAGAGAGAGCTTTTGGTCTTCTAGGAAAGGTATTTGTTATTGCTCGGTACCTGTTTTATGTGTATTTCATAAGATGTATTTGTAGGTGATATAATCTCTACTGTGCAATGAAGTGTAAAGTCAAATCACAACAGTGAATTCACTGAGAAATGGAAGATAAGGCAAGGCAGCTTGCTATTGAGGCTTACATGTACGTAGTTATAAAGAGTAGCATACATATGAAGTGGGAGATGGTGGAAAATGAGATTCAGCTCGGCTAGTGTTGTGACTAAGACGAATGTAGATTTAAATTGATACCAAAGTACAGTTCAGTATAAGTAACATTATAATCTTTGTGAAAAATATTTTATAAAGGGAGGACAGACCAAGGAAGGCCAATAAAATAAAGAGGATATATGAAATTGAGATGGAGGAGACAATAATTTTTTCAAAACATTATTCTGCCTTCTGAATCTTATATTATTTTATATAATGTTACTTTTAAGTGTTTTATAATTCATGTTTGTTTCATTTCCAGAAACTCTTCCACAGACCAGGTGTTGGGTTCTGTGGTATGGTGGTGTACTTAACAGCAGATGAAGTGTCCATTGCTATGGCTCTGAATGAAACTGTCGCTAAGTTTCCCTCTGTGTCCTTTGGTTCATATCCAAAGTTGTTCCACAGGTTAGTGTAACACTTTTGGTGTTGTGATGAAGTACAAACCAGAGAAAAAGTATTTTAAAGTAATACCCAAGGGTTTCATACTTGATATAATTTTGCATAAAAACACATGAAACTCACATTTTGTAATATTAAACAAAATTTATAAACTCCTGATATTTGCCCTGGAGGCAGTTGAAGTCACCTTTTGGAGGGAGATGAGATTACCAGTTGTGTGCTGTCTGGGAAATATATCATAATTTGGAGTTTCAAGTCCCATTCATTGTAGCTGATTGTATTGAAATTATCTAAATAAAGAGCAACCATTTAAATAGTGTTAAAAAAGTCATAATAAAGTCAATTCTTTTTCATAGATGCAAGTTTAGCAGAAACGGTGTCTACTGGTCTGGAAAGCCAAGGAATTTTACAAATAAACCTGGAATTTTATGTGAATTCGGTTCAACTTTTTATTTTCTTATTTTGAAGGCAATCTTACCGTAAGTTAACGATGTAAAAGTAATATCTCCGTTAGTCAAAATCCCTCAAACCTGGAAAACTCCGATAACCGGAATTGGAATTTGCTCGGAAAATCGTTCCCCCAAAAATTCCGGGTTTAGGAAAAAAATTTCTGAGGTTGAAAATCGAGAGAATTTTTTGAAAATGTCTTGAATAAAGATGAAAGTTAAAGTATTTTTTGGGAGAGACCTGACCTGACCTGACTCAATGTCAGGTAGAGGTAGGGTGGGGGATTAGTGGTCTCATATTACGGACCTTCTGATGGAATGTCAGGTCACCCTTTCTTGGCTGGGGGATAAGTGGGTCTCATAACTTGAAGTTGTCTTGAAGAATAAACACAAAAGCTAAATATTTTTAGGGAGATTGTGATAAGTATAAATGAGCAAAGTTGTATCCCTTCAACATTACATTACACAACATTTTAAAATATGGAATGAAAAAGCAGAAATGTGTGGGTGATTAGAGTGATGGAGTGGAAAAGAGGGGTAACATGCACTAGTGTTGCCAAGCGATAAGCTCCTCAACAGCTGATCTTTTAATTCGCCTCCATGCAGTCACATAACAAGACCCTCACTGGATACTTGTTGTCTTAATTCCCATGTGTGTGTGTGTGTGTTTCAAGCTTGCCAAGCACATTGTAGGATTTGAAGAAGTTGATGAAAAGTGTGTTCAGGAGTCAGGTGGTGAGGTGACATGCCAAGACACTTAAACAGCACACACATTAACAGCACTACTAAACCATTGTCTTATAACATACTCAATATACTCATAGTAGTTGCTGAGGCCCCATCCAATTACATAACTTGCTTTCTTTAAAAAAAGGTTTTCGTCCTGAATATTCTTTGTTTGGCTGTATTCATTTTAGCTACTACAAAACCAAGATCACGTTGGAGTCCCTGAGTGCTGACATCTTGAAATCAGCAGAGCAGTTCCTTAAGAGTAAGCTACCTGAAGGTGAGTCTAGGAGAAATATGAGCAATAAATATTTTTTTTCTTTTTTGTATACTGTATACTATATTTTATATTGGGCATTGATTTTTGGTGCATTGCGTATGAAGTTATTGAAACAGTACTGAAGTTTTAGGGAAATATCTTGTATGTAACATTTCATTCTGGTTAATGGAAAGAGTGTTGTAGAGAAGATGCTTTCTATTAAAGTACCATGATTTTTATGTTTTTATTCAATTCATAATGCAGTAATAGATGCAGTTAAGTAAACCCTCAGTTTATGCAGACTCTGAAAACCTCCTGTATACCGAACACGTACACATTGAACTTAACCTGTCGTGGAAAATAAGAAAAATGTGTTCCTGGATCTGGAGAAACGTGTTACCATCCTCCAAACTTTCTTGGTGGTTTTAAATGATAGCTGAACACAACCCACCAATCACTTTTCAGGACACAATCATTCTGCCAAATTCTAAAATAGATATGCCAGGTCTCACCATTTCCTCTAATATGTCATGGAAGCCACACATCCTCAATATTGCTAAAGCTGCCTCCCGAAAGCTGGGAATGCTGTGCAGATGCCGTAGCTACTTCACTCATGTGCAGTTGCTTCAAGTATATAAGGGATTCATTCATCCTAACTTGGAGGACTGCTCTCATATCTGGGGTGTCTCTTATTCTGTCCAACTGTTAGATAGGGTGGAATCAAAGGCATTTTGTCTTATTATTGACTCCTCCTTTAGTTGATAATCTTTCTTCCCTTTCTCTTCGCTGCAATGTTGCTTCACTCTCTTTTTTACAGGTACTTAACAGGCAATGTTCGATGGATTTGGCATCCTGTGCATCGCCGGCAAGGCCGTGGGCTTGTAACACTTGTCTTGCCCGCGGTGCCTACTGTTTCTCTGTGGATGCCGGCCACACTAGAATAACCTGTTATAGTATATTTTTCTTTCCTCGCACAGCCAGACTGTGGAATGCTCCGCCTTCTTCTGTGTTTCCATACTCATATAATCTGTTCTACTTCAAAAAGCTGGTTTTCTGGCATCTTCGTGTTGTAGATTCATTTAATCTTTTTCTTTTCTATTTTTGATTTCTTTTTACTCTTATTTTTTCGCCCCCTAGGCCCCGTTGTGGGTCGATGACCTGTGCCCGGGTGGGCTATTCCTCGTAAAAAAAAAAAATCAGTCTCGCTTCCTACTGTACTGTAAGTTCTATAGTGCGTTTTTTCCCAGCTGAGAAGAGTTACAGCTGATTGGCTGTTGCTAACCTGTCCAATTTCATCCTGAAGTAATGATGTACAGTATTTCTAAATGAGTTTACACCCTGTATTCATAATCGTTGGGATGACCGTTTCTGATGAGAAAAATATTTAGCTAAATTATATAAAGATACATACCGGTACCTTCATTATTTCAAACATAAGCACGTAGGAAGTTTATCAGAAGAACTATACATGAATTAACTGTTAAACTCTGGTAGCAAATTCATGCTTTCGGAGGATGCATTTAATATATTATACTTATTTTTACCCACAATAAGGCATACTAAGACAGAGTACGTATCAGTAATACTACATTATGCAAAAACTAGCATTTTAAAATATCAGAATTACATTGAAATATTACACGGCCACAAGCAGAGGCGGGAAAAATATGAAGTTAACTTTAAGCGAGATTATTGCTAAATGAGGATAAGTGGGGGTGTGGCTTACTATCAGAAAAAATTTTTAGTAGTCTCAAAAATACTCATAAGTATTACCGTAATTCTTTGTGCATTCTAACAGTACCTCTAACCCAGTGGTTCTCAACCTTGTTTGCCCCATGCACCCCTTTCACCATATGTCAGAATGTCATTCCCCCCTCCTTTCCAAGATTGTCTGCCTCAAAAAGTGCATTCCAAATAATATGCATATAATACTGAAAATCCTTTATTTTTTCCATATTAGTATCAGTTCCCCCCCCCCCCCCCCCCCCGAAAACCTGAGGGGGGGAAATTCCCCCCTGGCTGAGAACCCCTGTTCTAACCAGTCCGCACCACCATTACTACCTCACCCTAAGTCAAAATTACCATCAGTACCACTATTGCTATCATCATTCTTCATGTTATATATGCATGAGTTTGTTGACAAGAAATGAACGTCAGTGATTCCAGTGTCTGAATCCCTTAAAATGGTAATAAAACATTAAATCATTTACAGGTACAGTACTGATATTAATGACCATAATTGTTTCTTCTTTTTTCACAATAAAAATTGATTATTATTTGTCTGGTAGATTTAGAAGGGTTACTGCAAACATACATTCTTGTTATTGAGGTCTAGGAAGTGAGCAGACAGTTACTACAGGATATCATTCTAATAGCCTAATTTTAAGTACAGGGTAATTGGAACATGGAGGCATTATTATGGGTTACTGACTTTCCACATACAGTATATTAAATAATACATTATCAAGCCACTATGCAAGCTTTTTAAATTCAAATACTCTACTGTATACCCTTTATGAAAGAAATATTAAAAGTATGCGTATGTGTCAACAACAGTACACATTCTGTTAACACTAATATACACTGTTGCTCTTTAGGTAATTTACTGATATTCAGTTATCATAGCAAGTTATGAATCATACTGTTGAGTCATTATATACATTACATACTGTATTAGTAAATTATATCAGATTTTTTCATCTAACAGAACAGTTTATTGCAAATGGCAATTCCACCTTAGCACAGGAGAGTAAGTCCATGAGTCAATCGGGCCACGGCTTGTGCACACTACTCATGCACAGCACTTCACAGTTTTTACGACGCTTTATCACACTGTCAGCTTTCCAAAAGAATTCACAGCACACTCAGGTACACGAGTAGAGTAAACATAGACGAGTGGCAGTAGAAATGCACAATTGGAGCACAGAATCCCCAGCGTTTCCCCCTTCCCAGTTAGTCAAGCCATTGCTAAACCAAAATTTGTCACAATGTTAAGCAAGAAATGGTGTCATAAAATGTTTATCGCTGAAGTGAATTAATGCTAAACCAGGGATACTTGTACACTAAGATTGTTATGTACTTTATATGAATTATTTAAGAAACTTAAAACTCTGGCTCTTACTAAGTTTTATTTTTGAATATTTTTTGGCTGTACCGTACTTTTATAATATAGTGTATAGCACACCATGACATACATTATATACTATAATGTTGTTGTTAAAAGGTTATAACTGTGCTTCACAACTACAGCTTAAGCTCATAACAAGGTTAGTAATTCCACTATTCTAACAACATTTAAAAATGATGAGAGATACACAAAATAATGGAAATTGTATACGAATAAATTAAGGGTTTACTTGGTTTAGATTACTGCACAGTATTAGGTAATGAGAAATTTTCTCGTCGGGTTATGGACTCCAGTAGTAATTTTTATTTAAACTTTTTTTTAATGTCTTTAATTGTGTTAATGCTTGATTCAGGAGTGATGATTGACTACAATGAGGATCCAGTCACCTCTCCTTGGGAACACATTGACAGACTTCTCTTATCATCACCTTCCCTGCAGACACCTGTACAAGAAGCCTTAGACATTCTCAAACAGTGCTTTGACCAGTACAGGTAAATATGGGCAATAATGATAATTTTAATACGTATTATAGTAATTGTCTATATACTATAATGAATACCCCTTATGCTCTAGAAACTCAAGGAACTTTATAATTGTAATTTAAATAGTAGATCCCACACCATCATACAACCATACCTATCCAGTATTGTTATCAGCTACAAGGTAAATTTTTCACTCCATATTTTGATGGCTCGTCCTGATTGTAACTCGTGAAAATTAGTTGACCCTTCAGTGACGTGTAACTCACTATTGAATGATGCCGCTTGGGAATATATTATTTTTTAAAGCTGTGTTACAGATAGTCCATCACTGTCCTAATTTTAGCCAGTCTGTCAATCAGATTACACAGTGCTTCTTTGTTGCTAAAGTGATAGTAATGGGGGGAAAGTTGTTGGTAATACTTGAAAGACTTATTTTGGTTAAAGGCAGGTACTGTACTGTAGAGTATTCTGAAAAATTTTCCCTTAGATCAATACTGTACTTGGACTCTCTTGGAGCAGATGTAACTCCCGTCACCATGATCAACCCCAAGTATTGAGTGATAGCCTCTTAAGTTGCAAAAGTACCAAGGTAATTCAGCTTGTCATTTACAAAGAGAAGTAAGCTTTGCATAGCAATTACAGTACAGGTAGTTTCATCACAAACATACTCAAGCTGCTCTCTTGTGATAAAAAGCAAAATAATACCCGTAGGAGTTTTGGGAATGGTGACAGTCACACCAGGAAAACCAAAGGAGGTTCTACACGGACCTATCACTATCACCTCTTTCAATAGTGAGGTGGCTGTGTGGGTCACACGTTCTACCTCGAGGGTTCATCGCAACCTCCTCGTCTCCCTCACTACTACTATTTATATCAGTACCTTCTCACTTTCCTCATCACTAAAGTAATGTCCATTTCGTCTAATAAGTTCAAAATCTTTACGGTTTTTTTTTTTTTTTTTTAAGCCCTTTCTCTTTTTTTTTTCACTCCCAAGCTTGTGACCTTGATTACATAACCAATATGCTTCTGTTTAGGGGGAAATTTTCACCCAGCATAGATACCATAGATGGGTATGCCACATTTCAATCACTTGTATGAGCTTTACTCACTCAACACACAAAACATTAGTTTAATAGAATTAACAACCCCCCCCCCCCCCCCCCCCCCAAAAAAAAATAAGAAATAAACACAAAGATACTACGTGCTATATCTATGAATGGAAATGCTTTAGGATAACTGACACATGCAGTTGCCAGATGTACAAAGCAGGTACCAACCTACCTCTGATAGGCTCTGCTCTTACTTATATGAACTGTCGCTACATGTATGATCTTAAGTAAATAAAAGCAAAATATTTTGGGGAGTATATTTTTACCGTATTTGCGGCATATAAGACGCACCCCCATTTTACAAGGATATTTTGTGAAATTTTTTTTTAAGTACATTTCATCATACATTTATTAAAAGTGATTTTAAAGTGGTTTTGTAGGGGAAAACATATGATTTTGTGCATGTAAATACAATATATACTGGAATCAAGTAGGAAATCATGTATAGTAACATTAAACTAACCCAACTCTACCTCTGATCAAAGCAGCTGTGACTTGCTTATATTTTGGTCAAGAGAATTACCGACAGGATGTGATTCTCGTATTTTTTGCTGTGATGTTTTGTATTGCCACTCTCTGCCACCAGGGTGTAGCACCATTGCTATTGTTTTGACTTCATCTACTCATTGCAAATGGCTGACTGGCGGCTGAACTTTCTGTTAACATTTCTTTAATCTTTCAAGGGGCATTTTTATTTAGTTAATAAACAAATGTTTCTTAAAGGTAATACAGTCTTTTAATAATGTAAGACATGTATCTGGTATGGGTTATGTCTGCTGGGGAAAGAGGTACAGCTAGATGATGTGAGCTTCCCTCTGTCGTTTGGCATATTTTTCAGTATTTTGTAATTAGTAATATTATTAGTAACACAATTTTTGTGCTTAGTGGACTACTGCTCATCTCAGACTCCCTAGGTAAGCACCTCCTCCTACGGCGCTCGGCCTCCCATCCATAATACAGTCGCATTAGACGCAGGGTAATTTGTGATTCACTTTTTTTTTTTTTTTTTTTACATATATGTACAATCAAAGACAAAAGTTGTGTCGCAGTTTTGTCCAAAGATTAAATAAAACTTGTGAAACATTATGAGAGCCCCCTACCACAAGGCAGAGCGCACCAAAAGTTTAGTCCTTCGGCATATGTTTTCACTCAATTTCACGACACGACTTTTGTCTTTCATTGTACATTTGTATATGGAAATCCATTAGGGTGTAAAAACCCTGAGAGCTAATTCATATTTCTTTTTTTTTCTATTAGTGCTGAAGAAATCTGCATTTGTTACAACGGTGGTAAGGACTGTTTGGCCATACTTCATCTGACTTATGCCATGATGAACCAGAACTTCCCAAACACCAAACTCCAATCTGTCTACATAACAGAGAGCACGGCTTTCCCTCAGGTCACTGAATTTGTTCAGCAGTCCATAAACAGGTGAGTGTTTGTGTATATTCTTTGTGTGAGATTGGTTTAGAAGATTTCCCATTGAAATGAATAGGCTTAATAGGTGATGAGAGAGGAAGTAGAGGGATAGGTTAGTCAGGTAGGTTATGAAAGAAAATACATTGTTAGGAGGAGAAAGACTGGAGTAATGAGAGACAATGAGACTTGCATGTGCTCTCCCATTTTGAACTTATAAGAAAAATTCAGGAAAAAAAACAGTTTCCTAGTTTAGACCTCGAAAATTAAACCATTTTTTTGTGTATGTGGGTAGGTGATGGTACTCTGCTTATTGTAGATTTAATTTTTTCCAGATATGACTTGGATTGTGAGGTTCTACCTGGTCCAATGAAAGGTGCATTGTTCCAATTACTGGAGAAGAGACCCAAGATCAAGGCTGTCATCATGGGAACTAGACAAAGTGACCCATACTCGGGTAAGTTTGGGCTATAAAATTTTATTTATTGAATTGTTTCTTGTCACTGAAAATACAAAAAAAAATAAATAATGTGTACAAAATTACTGTCAGTTGTCACAGGACTTTCAGAGAGAGAGGAAGGGCTTATGGAAACTCATCGTGTAAAAATGACATACAGGTATATATTACACTATTTACATTCCCAGAGCAAGTTTCCATGTCCAAATATCTCCAATTACTTCACGCCCAACTCGGCGGCTATCTTGTTCCCCACGTCAGCGTGTGTATACCAGGCCTGGAGTTCCTGGTTCTCCATGCTGTCCTGTTCAGTCGGTGGCTTGCGCTGCTCTGCCGGTACGGGACCACCACCACCACTCAAATATGGCTCGGTTGCCAACTAATCCTATAAAACAAAATATGGCTCTTACAGAATGTTTTAACAACCAAAACTAAATAACAATGATATAAAGAAACATCGTAAATCAAACATTAGAGAATTTATATAAGCATACAGGCCGTGAACCACCCTAATTGACATTGGTCGTTCTCAGGCATCACCTAATTAGCCAATCATAGACAGCGGTGTGGGCCAACATGTGACAATTACAATGGATCTGCATGATGCTCAGAAATTGGATAATAATAGAGTGGGAGTAAGATCATAGAGAGAAAAAGGACTGATAATGAAGGAACTTTATTTGGAATTGATGAAAAAGATGTGAAAAGTTAGAGAGTTAGTTTTATAGACAGAATGTAGAGGACATTGTTGGTGAGCAGGAATATATATGATGTTCTTTGAAGGGACTGCTCAGAGATTTTTATGTGATGTGTAGCTGATGAACTATGACCAACTGAGGACAGTTGATTCGAGGTTTTAACGTTAGATTTTTTGTCCCCTCTGAATACACAGCTAGCCTGTTGACATGCATCTGTCTGTCTGTCATCCAGTGTAGATGTTGAATATTGAGGCTTCTTTACTTGTATTCTTGGATTATCAGTAAATGTTTGGATTTTTAAGCTGTTTTATTTTTTAGGAGTGACTTGTGCAACTGTACATTATTTATATTCCTGTATGTGCTAAATTAATGGATATGAATAATTTACTGAAATATCCTTAAATTATTATTCTTTCCAGACACCCTTGAATTCTTCTCACCTACTGACAAGGACTGGCCCCCAATGATGCGTGTTAATGCAATACTTAACTGGAAATACAATGACGTCTGGAACTTTCTTCGAGGTCTCTATCTCCCTTACTGTTCGCTCTATGACAGAGGGTAAGCTTTTTGACACAAAAATAGTTGGCTTTACTATTCATTACGGTTACTGTGGTGATTTACCTTTTACAGATAAAGAAAAATTTTTTGATGTCTGGGTAAGATTGTAACATTACTATATGTTCTTAGGTCATGATGACTCGCATATCTTTATGATCAACATTTTTATAATTGCCTCTTAATTTACTCTACCAGGCTTAAATGAAGTACAGTAATTACCTTAATCAATAGATAGTATTGTGAATGTGTAAATGAAACTCGTTCTTTAAAGGAAGTATGGTGGCAAAGGAAACACAAGCGGGCATTTTTACTTACTTTTTATTTTTGTTCTCTTCACCACTGATCGGCTCGTTAGCTGCTTGGGCAATCGGTCACGTCTTTGTCACGCACTGTTGGCAAGTACTGGGCATGCACCGGCTCCTGAATGTACCTGAACCTGCTCCAATGTTGGTCAAGTCTGGTCTTGAAAGAGCTCACACTCGGTGCCATCACAACACTTCTAGTAGATTGTTCCAAGAGTTCACATCTCTCACTCCGAAAAAGTTTCCCCTCACAGTTTTCTGGACCTGCGGCTTCTTCAATCTTGAGCTGTGACCCCTTGTGGGGCGAGCGTCCGCCAGCCCCAAGTAAGGAAACTCAACTGAGTAGTGCCCCTTGAGATGCTTATACACCTCAATTAGGTCACCCCTTGCCCGTCTGTAGTATAAGCTAGGCAAATTCAGGCGCTCCAATCTCTCAGGGTAGTTGAGGTGCCGAAATGCAGACACCAGTCTGGTGGCCCTCCTTTGAGCATTTTCAACCAACTGACAGTCCCTACCATATCTCGGGGACCAGACGGGGTGACAGTATGCCAGATGGGGAAGCACTTCACTCTTGAAGATCGTTACAAGGGACGGACCGACTAGATATCTGAACGACCTTCTTTTAAGACCCAATAATTTATTTGCCTGATTTATCTTCTTCTCGCAATGTCCCGAGAACTTGAGCTCACTGTCAACATACACACCTAGGTCCTTCTCACATTCAGTCTCAAAGAGTGCAGTTTCTTCATCTCGTTGGGACATATGATACGCCTCCTTACAGTTAGTACGCCCCAGGTGCATCCTCTTACGCTTCGTGACATTGAATCTCAGCAGCCATTTCTTCAACCATTCTTGGAGCTCACAGAGATCCTTCTGCAGCTCTTCACAGTCCATTTGATTCTTGATTTCCCGAAATAACTTGGCGTCATCTGCAAACATTTGTATAGAGGAGCGTACAATGTCAGGCATGTCATTTTAGAAACAAACAAACAACAGTGGATCCAATACACTGCCCTATGGTACCCCGCTTGTGACAGGTACAGATGATGATTTCATGCCATTAATCACAACACTGCTTGTGGTCATGTAGAAAGTCTTCTATCCATGCTAGGACATTTCCCCGAATTCCATACCCTTCTTGTTTGATTTCCAGCGTTTCGTGGGGCACACTGTCGAAAGCCTTGGCAAAATCTAGGTATATATTGTCGATAATGCCACCCCATTCCAGAATATGGGTCCAAATATCCAATACCTTAAACAATTGTGTTAAGCAGGAGCGCCCCAGCATAAAACCGTGTTGGCAATCCATTACAAGGTTGTTTCGTAGTAGATGTTCCATCACGGCATCTCTTATAATACTCTCAAGTACTTTACATACTATGCTGGTCAGGGTCACCGGTCTATAGTTGTTCGTGGAGTGACGATCGCCCTTCTTGAAGATAGGACTCACATAAGCCATTTTCCAATTACTGGGGGCCTTTTGTTCATCCAGGAATTTACAGAACAGGATCTTCAGGTGCTCGGCAAGCTCATTGCACACCTCTCTTAGCACACTGGGATGCACCATGTCAAGGCCGGGACTCTTATGGACCTTTAGGTTTGACAGTTTATTTCTAATACCCTCTTCTATGAACACAATGTGGGTCAGAGCTGTGTTGAATCGCCTGTCCTCAAACGCAGGAAGGTTAATCGCATCCTCTCTTGTGAACACCGAGGAAAAGTAGCTGTTCAATGCCTCAGCTATATCCTGGTCAGAATCTGCATAACTGATACTCTTACTTGTGTTTTTAATTTTGACTTTGCATAGCGGTAAAACTCCTTTGGTTTTGACTTGACCTCGCTTGCGACCAGCCTTTGGAACTCCTTTTCAGCCCTTCTACACACTGCCTTTGCTTGGTTTCTGGCTCTTGCATACATCCTCCTGTCCTGCTCATCGTTTGACCTAACCCACGTCTTGTGAATGGTGTATTGTAGGCACAGTTTCAGTCCTTGAGAGAGCACACAAACAAAATAAAAATAAAAGTCTCTGTGGCACCTATAATACGATTTGGTTTTTGCTGGCAGTGGTGCCTTACCAGCTTGCTTGCCGATTTGTATTCACTTTAAGTTATTTACAACCTCTTCCGTGATCACTGATGTCATTATGAATTGATTTAACTAAAGGCACAGTACTACACTCCCTGGTTGGCCTTTGGGTGGTCAATCACAGCCATGACCACAACTCCGTAAAAAATATAAAATAAAAGTTTTGTCTTATGGCAATGATTTTGTGGTTGTAGGCCTCTTGACCTGGACTGTACCTCCAATTCGGTGGAGATTGAGTTTTCCAAAATACAATCACGTCTAGCATTATAAAATCCTACGTCGATTTACATTTTCACATCACTAAGACAACCTTGATGATCTAATGTAATCACTGTCGAATTTCTGCCGCTCAACAACGAAGGCCCGAGTGCCAAATACGCTTTGTTACAGAGACGCAACACATCCCAAATGCAACTCCCCCGCAACATGTGTTTCAATCATACAGCAGTCTATTGAAACACATGTCAAGAGTAAATATCCCAATGTCTGCTTGTGTTTTCTATAGTACCATACTCCCATCTGTCCAAATGAGTCCTAGTCATATTTATTCTTTAAATACAGAGTGAAGGTTACAGTATAAAAAACTTGACGTGTTTCTTTTGTAGATACACCTCCTTAGGGAGTCAAGGCAACACATTACCGAACCCACTTCTGGAGACAAAAGACCGCCTGGGCCAAGTTATGTACCTACCAGCATACCTCCTAGCACAACATGACATGGAGCGCAAGGGTCGAATCTCGAGCAAACATTGACAGAAAAAGATTCATTTTCATGAGTTGATGTTAGAAGAGATAAAAAGTAGAAAACACATTCACCTTAAACCAACAGATAATATAGGAGAAAATATACTTGTGAGATATAGATCATGGAATAGATGGAACTTGTGTACTTAATAGACTAGGGTGTCATGAAAACAAGTTCCTAAGATGATAAAGTCAGAACTGCAGTTTTGAAGAATTTTCTCATGACAAAAGAGCTTCTATGAACAGCCATTATCTAATAAGAATACTTGTGTATATATATATATATATATATATATATATATATATATATATATATATATTATATATATATATATATATATATATTATTTCACATTTCATCATCACATATAAATTATGTCATCCTAACTATATATATATATATATATATATATATATATATATATATATATATATATATATATTATATATATATATATATATATATATATATATTTATATATATATATATATATTTTATGAAAATCCACAATGAAAACGTGGATAAGATAAATCTTGATAAAATCACACGGGAAAATGGAAACAACGGAGTACCTTAGCTTTCGTCTTTATTCAAGACATCTTCAGAGGCAACTGGATTACATGGACAGAGAGAGGCTTAAATATACAGGGTGACCTAAAAACATGAGGTCAGGTCAAAATGATGACATCCACTAATCCCCACACCAACACACACGTAGAGGAGCTTAAGAGAAGGGTGGTGACGTGACTAGCCAAGTCAGGTCAGAAAAAAAAGGGGACCCACAAAATAACTATCATACATCTAGATCAAAGGTTTTTTAAAGCATTTTTAACCTTGGGCCACTGACAAATAAATTTATGTAACATATTATCAGTTTTTAACTGACCATCACTAAGGTTTATTGATTTTAATTCCTTAATCAAACTAGCTTCAACAAGAAGTCTTTCTGTGACACAAGATGATTTGAAAACTTCTAAGCTTTTTTCCCAAGCAATGGGGTGATTATTATTCCTAACATGAACGAACAAGGCACTGCTTTCAGATGCAGTTCTAATATTATACTTACCGTATGTTGTTTGATTCTGAGCTGCAGTGTTTTTCCTGTCTGACCTACATAATTACAATTACATTTGCTACATGGAATATTTAAGCCTCTCTCTGTCCATGTAATCCAGTTGCCTCTGAAGATGTCTTGAATAAAGACGAAAGCTAAGGTACTCCGTTGTTTCCATTTTCCCGTGTGATTTTATCAAGATATATATATATATATATATATATATATATATATATATATATATATATACTTTATTTAAATTTTGTACTCAAACATTAATGCAACATTTTCAGATTTTCTACAGTAGTGAATTAGGCTTGTGAATTGTTGGTTTTAGGCATTTGTTATTTCTGAACTTGAAATTTAAGCCCACGTATTATCTCTTATACCTCAGCTCTCTTAACATAGAGTTAGTACAGTATATAAAACCAGGACAGATGAATCCAATTTGAGATAATTTATTGTAGACATTTATCCAATATAGAATAATATCCAGCACTGTCTTAATTACAGTACTGTATATATACAACATGAGAATGACCTTCAGGATATGTAACTAATAAGCTATTGAAAACTACTTCTTTCCAGTTAATTTCACAGATGTTGCTTTTCCATTGTTTACCATTATCTTTGTAGTTTTCCTTGCAATTTATGTATATGAGGATAGTGAATGGTTGTTGTACAAAGATTAGGGTTGCCTATGGTTATCTATAGGGAAAGCCCATGCACCATAGTGGTTTGTTAAGAATGAAGAGTATTGAGTGTTTATTAGCACAAAAATTTAATTACAGTATCAGTTTTTGAAAAGGAAAAAATCTTTGAGAGTTTATTAAGAGGGAAATATAGAGTTATGTGAAAACAGAAGAATCTTGAACATTTATTAATACTGTACTGGTATCCCTAGCTATACAAATGTTCACTATCCAAAAGCCCTGTAAGGTAATGTACAGTTAACAATAGAAATTTGTTTTGAGCAAACCTGCATGATAGGAGGCAGGTGATCTGGTAATACTGTACTGTATGAGGAAGATATAACAAATATGCTTGAAAAGGCTAATTACAATAAGTCCTCACTTAACGTCGGGGTTACCTTCCTGAAAATTAATGTTATATAGAAATCTATGATATTGCTGCTTCATAATGACTGTCATTAAGCGTGAGAAATACTTGTTGGCATCAGCAGTACGGATATTCATGTGTCTGGATCCCGAGTTATGAATCATACTGCATCAGTCATATATTTCTCAATATCATTACTTTTCTACATTTTACTCAGATACTAATCAAGTTATTTGCAAGAAATGTATTCTTAGGCAAACTTCTATCATAAATCTTAAATAACTAACCATTTAAAGCATTTCTGTCAGCTCTTTCCCCATACAGAGTTACCAGATCACCTGCCTCATATCATACAGGTTTGTTCAGGACAAATTTCTGTTGCTGACTGTACTACCAACTGTATGGTGCAGTATTTTATTTAATTTGGCAATTTGTTAGGTACTATAATAGAGTACAGTACAGGTATTGTTTTTTTTTTTTCATGAACAGAATTAATATTTTTTAGGTACAGTAAACCCTCGATAACTCAGCACATATGGGGCTCTGGCCTTGCCGAGTTATCCCAAATTCCGACTTATCGAAGCACTTCCCCCCCCCTCCTACAAAATACAACAATAAAAAAATAATTATCAAACCATATATGTGTACAGTACATGTAAATATTAAATGTAAAAAGGTAGCACTTACCAGCACTGCAGGCAAAGAATGAAGGATCATAGTAGGAGACACAGGTGTATGGTAGGTGACACAGGGGCATGGTAGGTGATGCAGGTCGCCAGATATGCCGAGATTTTCCCAGATAATTTTATATATCTCGGCATTTCTCGAATTATGCAGGACTAATACATTTCGAGACTACTGTATATCCATGCCGTGTCATATGAAATTCCGAGTTATCAAATGCTGAATTATGGAGGGTTTACTGTATAAGATTGTGGGTTTTTTGATGTTCATGAACTGATTAAATTTTTTCTTTTAGGTATACTATTGGGGTTTTCTCATTGCTGGGGAGCTGAACCCTATTTTTCCCATTTTAAATGTTATTCACTATTCAAAAATTTGATATGCGAATGGTTTTCAAGGAATCAAACCCATTCTAATAGCGAGGGATACTTGTACACTAAGAATATTAGTAATTTAAGAAGAGAGTCTTGATAATTCGTCAATGGAAAACTACAACAGGCACATTGCTGAATAAGAAAATGTTGACTGATAATTGAAATACAGGGGTATATAATTAACAAGACAGAAGAATGTTGAGTGTTATTAAAAGAAAAATGTAATAACTCTCAATTGCTTGTATATAAAATGTAGCTTATGCGTTTTACTGTTTATATTGAAAGTAACAATTTTGCCTTTTATCTATTTAAAAGTTTACATACCGGGTATATAGTATTGTTTGAGTACAGTGATTTTGATCTCTAGACATTCTTTTAGGGTACTGTAGTTTTTTTTTTTAATTTTTATCATATTTTTGGTAAGTTACATGGTGTACTATGCAAGTCCCTAGTGGTTACCAGTACTGTACTATTTTCTCAGTAAGTTAAACATGACTAAAAATTACTTTGCTAAATTTTGCAAAATACTATGTCTATTTCACTTTGTTAAAATTATATTTACCAGAAGAATGATGGAGGATTATGCCATTCATTCTTTGTATCTTTTTCATGTACAGTTCTGCATAAAATTCTGTAGAAATTATACATTTTATGAATATCTACACACTTTACTGTATTACAATTTTGGGAAGCATTACCTCCTTCTGTACACCTTCTTATCAGTAACCGGACTACCTCTTGATGTGTAATGAAGCAAAAATACTGTACATTATAGATCTTAACATTTCCTCCCCCTGCCTGGGTATTATGGACCTTTTAGCTGCCTCCATAAACACTGTTTCACTCTGACACTAACATTTAGGGAACATAATTTTGCTGTAAGTTCGGAAGTTCCATTTTTAAGATGCTCAACTTGTGATGTTTGACTGAATTGGGCACTAGCTACACCACCACTGTGTCTGGAGTACATGCTTGACAACATGTATAGTGAGTTACAGCTGTGAACCCTTACGACAATGAGTTAAAAATGTACAAGTGACATGGGTGAGCTCAGTAGTAAGAAGAAAATATATATACAGTATATAAATGCATTATACTTGAAGGAGAAATTAAATGTCTTGAACTAGTTAGTGGACATTGGGAGAGTTTGGTTGACTTAAAACTGTATGAAAAATTCATGGTAAAGCAGACAAGTACATTACTGTACATGTATTCCAGCTTTGTTTTGTCTTTTATAATATAAAATATTCCCGTTAGGTCCCTTATACACAAGTTTAAATGGGAAAATGGACTTACTCTAAGTTACACTTTCAAGGAACTATACCCTGACACTAACGGGCTGACGACTCTACCCTGACACTAACGGGCTAACATGTACTCCAGAGTGCATACACAGTGACCAAAATGTAAAAACAATGTGTTTAAAGTATAAAGTACATACTGCACCTGGTGTGTACAGAATGTATGTTTAGTATATATAAAGTACATACAGTGTGTTTAGAGTGCATACACAGTATCAAAGTACAAACACAGTATTTCTAGAGTGGATATGGCATGTGTGTGTCTTAAGTTCATACAGTGTGTCTAACATGCGTGCATATTTTGTGTAAAGTGTGTATGCTATGTATGTTGTGGACAAACACCTGCTGGCAATCCCTACTGTATCAGCACTATTGTTCTCCAAGATATAAATGTTATAGGTTACATATACCTTTTGATTGGAGTCTTTTTAATTCTTATAAATTTTCATCAACAAGATTTTGTAGTGTGAAATTCCTTAGGTGTTACTCTGACAGTAAACAAGAAAGTGGAGCTATTATTACATGTTTTGAGGCAGGTGAAACTGTGTGTAAGCTTGTGAAAGAGTATGGGATTAGAACAGGCACAGCCTACAATTTAAAGACAGGTAAATAGAACAGATTTGAAAGTTTTATATTGAGAAAGAATCAGAGAAAGGAATTGCAAAGTGAAATAATTTAAAACGGTCGAAGTTTCCACAGTTTGACAAAGTTCTGTAGGAGTGGATTAAGTTGAACTGCAGTGAGGGTAAACCTTTTTCAGCTCCAATGATCATAAAGAATGCTGAGCAATTTCATCAATAAATGAGTACCAGAGCCTTGTAACTTTACTAGCTGGTAGTAAAATCATTTCAAAGACAGGCATGGTATTTGGACACTAGTTGTTTCGGGAGAAAACAGACTACATGGGGGTTATTGGGAACTGTATTGTATAACCAGTAGAGCAGTGACCATCCTTGTGTTGGAGCATGAAGAGAGGGAAGCATCAGTGATGACCGATGATGATACATACTCCTTTTATTGTATAATAATGTTCAAATGTTTGACAATTATTATGCATAGTGATATTTTATATTAATGGGTTTTAGATCGGTTTTACCTGTTGTTTCCTGTTTAAACTAAGAATACTTAAATGTGTATTACAACTATTTGAATTGTTGTTTTTGATCAATGATCCATTGAATGTATAAATACAGTATCATTGTTTCTGGGTATGGAGAAATTTATCCAAAATGTTTTAGATAAAGTAATTACAGTGTTCTCATTTTATTTTAATAAAATATATGTTTATGAAGAATTTACACCCATATTACATGATAAAATATTACTATGCTAAAGAAAAGCAAAGTGAAGCTAAGTTTTTTGTATATACCGATTCTTTTAAAATGTGCTTGGTCCAGACCTATTCTGTGAAATCAGCATTTTACTGTCGCACAGTACTGTACAATAAAGGTATATGAATTCTTCATTTTTTTTTATTTTATCTTCTTAACCACTGATCAGCTCATTAGCTGCTTGGGTGGTCGGTCACGTCTCTTTTATGCACCGTTTGCATGCACTGGCTCCTGCAGGCATCTGAACCTACTCCAGTGTTGGTCAAGTCTGGTCTTCAAGGAGCTCACACTTGGTGCCATCACAACGCACACACTGGCAGATTGTTCCAAGAGTTCCCATTTCTCACTCTGAGAAAGTTTGCCCTCACAATTTTTTAGACTTGTGATTTCTTCAACCTTGAGCTGTGACCCCTTGTGGGGTGGGTATCCGCCAGCTCCAGGTATGGACACTTGTAAACTGAGTACTGTAGTGCCCTCTGAGATGTTTGAGGATACAGTTCAATTAGGTCCCCCCTTGCCTGTCTAGTAAAAGCTAAGCAGTTGCAGATGCTATAATCTCTTTGGATAACTGAGGTGCCTAAGTGCAGGCATGTCTGATGGACCTCCTTTGGACATTTTCAATCAACTGGCAATGTCTAAAATATCTTGGGGACCAGATGGGATGACAAATATTCCAGGCAGGGAAGCACCTCACTCTTGAAGATCGTTACCAAGGACGGACCATCAAGATATCTGAACGACCTTATAAGACCTACTAGTTTAGTTGCTTGATTCACCTCATAATGAATGGCCCAAGAACTTCAGTTCATTGATCAACACCCCCCCCCCCCCCAGGTCCTTTTTGCATTTGGTCTTTATTAATGCAGTTTCTTCATCCTGTTGCGACATGTGATATACCTCTTTTCCGTTGGTACGACCCAGGTGCATCTTCTTACACTTCTTGACATTGAATCTTAGCCATTTCTTTGACCATTCTTGAAGCTCACAGAGATCTTTCTGTAGCTCTTCATAGTCTGTTTGGTTTTTAATTTCCCTGAATAATTTGGCATCGTCCACAAACATTTGGATGGAGGAGTGTACAGCTTCTGGCATGTGTGAACAGGGATTGTTAGCAATTTGGGTGGTCGGTCATGTGTGTTACACACTGTCGGCAAGTACTGGGCATGCACTGGCTCCTGAATGTTTCTCGACCTGCTCCAGTATTGGTCAGTTTGGTTTAAGAACTCCCACTTGGTGCCGTCACATCATATGAAGGGAGGACAATGGGCCAGGTATCCTTTCTCCACTTGGCATCCTTAGCCACTTGGTCAAACCTGCACACATAGTCCATCTGGTCCTGTAGCTGGTCAAAAGCTGGAAGCTAAACCTAACCTTACCAACCTCTCCAACGGAATTTTAATTGATTCATCAATTCTAATACTTTTTTCTTTTTCTTTTATCCTCTTCACCAAATGATCGGCTCTTTCGCCGCCCGGGCTATCGGTCACGTCTCTGTTACACACTGCTGGCAAGTACTGGGCATGCACCGGCTCCTGATTGTACCTGAATCTGCTCCAGTGTTGGTCAAGTCTGGTCTTGAAAGAGCTCACAACCGGTGCTGTCACAACACTTTCTGGTAGATTGTTCCAAGAGTTCACAACCCTCACTCCAAAAAAGTTTGCCCTCACAGTTTTCTGGACCTGCGGCTTCTTCAATCTTGAGCTGTGACCCCTTGTGGGGCGAGCGTCCGCCAGCTCCAAGTAAGGACACTCGACTGAGTAGTGCCCCTGAGATGCTTATGCACCTCAATTAGGTCACCCCTTGCCCGTCTGTAGTATAAGCTAGGCAAGTTCAGGCGCTCCAATCTCTCAGGGTAGCTGAGGTGCCGAAGTGCAGGCAGCAGTCTGGTGGCCCTCCTTTGAACATTTTCAACCAACTGACAGTCCCTTGCATATCTCGGGTACCAGATGGGGTGACAGTACTCCAGATGGGGAAGCACTTCAGTCTTGAAGATCGTTACGAGGGACGGACTGTCTAGATTTCTGAACGACCTTATAAGACCCAATAATTTATTTGCCTGATTTACCTTCTTCTCGCAATGGCTCGAGAACTTCAGCTTATTGTCAACATAAACACCTAGGTCCTGGTCACATTCAGTCTCAAATAGTGCAGTTTCTTCATCCTGTTGTGACATATGATACGCCTCCTTACCGTTGGTACGCCCCAGGTGCATCCTCTTCCACTTCGTGACATTGAATCTTAGTAGCCATTTCTTCGACCATTCTTGGAGCCCACAAAGGTCCTTCTGCGGCTCTTCACAGTCTGCTTGGTTCTTGATTTCCTGAAATAACTTGGACTCAACTCCTATTCCAATGTTACCGCGGGTAACACCAACATTCATGGGTTCAATACTCAACCTGGGATGGTAATGACCACGGTCGTACACGTCAGTTAACGTAAAATAAGACGATTCATATTACGCTCAATAGCCCATAAAACATGTAGCGCTGCTTTATTTATTTGAGTCTCCCGTCTGAGAAGTCCGTTTTCTCATAGCTTCAGGACGCCTGAGTCCTCCGTTTTCTCTCAATCTTAGAGTGTACCCGAGACTTCATTATTTCTTAGTAATGACTGTAAGGGTCACGTTTTTCCTCTTTATACTATTTAATATACTTATTCTTTTTATTCTTCAATATACAGGTATTTTGGACTTGCCTAATGAAGTACAAAAAAAATCTTTTCCAAGATGTGAAATTTGATGATAATTTTTGTAGTTTTGATCTGAGTAAAGTCTCTCTTTGTGAACCTCTCAAGGATGAGAAAGTTAAGAATGTGAATAGTACACCTAACAAAGAACAGCACTATGAAAAAGCCTCACTTCCTGATGACAAATTATTGTAGATTATAAGAATCCAGTAAGTAGTGCATCAAAAGGTCGCAGCAGTGCAATTACCAGGCCGAGTGAGGTTGTTGACAAGTCTCTACAATAAAGGAGATACTGTTTTAGGTGGCTGATTTCCCCACATATATTTAGGTCCAAGATACAACACACATGTCTGTAAGTATCAAAGGCATTAACACGTGTGGTCACAGCAAATACAGGCATTATTATCGCATCAACACAGGAGTACACCCATGAAAATTACACTGGCAATAATATAACAATTCATGTAAGTACTTGTTTAAACTTTGTCATTTGTTTCAGATTACAGAAAGTTTATACAGGTACTTACATGAATTGTTATATTATTGCCAGTGTAATTTTCTTGGGTGTACCGTGTACCCCTTAGGTAGCTTTTGCTCAATCTTAGAAAATATTAAGACTGCAAATCCAGAAAACTGTGAGGGCAAACTTTTTCGGAGTGAGGGTTGTAAACTCTTGGAACAATCTACCAGAGAGTGTTGTGACGGCACCGAGTGTGAGCTCTTTCAAGACAAGACTTGACCAACACTGGAGCGGGTTCAGGTACATTCAGGAGCCGATGCATGCCCAGTATTTGCCAACAGAGACGTGACCGATCGCCCAAGCGGCTAACGAGCCAATCAGTGGTGAAGAGGATAAGAAAAGAAAAAAATAGAAACATTGTGCTTAGCTTTTGTGCTATTGTTCTTCTCCAACCTCACCAAAGACCAGAAGTCAGTAATCTCTACGTTATCTCCCTCTCATCATCCCATACCCTGCATGCCACTTCTCATGAGACATATACATGAATCTTACTTCGCATGTTGAACTTCAATGAACTAAGCATGAAATTATCTTTAGATGACGATCAAAGGCATAACCCATTCTTTGTTGTCTTAAAATACATCGGCGACCACTTGAGGCTTCTATTAATTACCCAAACAATGAGGTCAAAATTAAAGGACTCTCAAGTGTACGGCCAATGCATTCATGTGTTTACTTGTCCTTGAAAGAGTCAATTACAATTTAAGTAATGCCTTGTGATTACGTTGCCTTGTCTGTAATTATTGGAAGATTCGTATAAAAGGAATCCTGGTGCTGTAGGCAGGTTATATTGGCGATAATTAGAGTCACCCTCTTGATGTCTGACGTGGTGGAACTTGGCGGTTTTCTCTCTCGCGTGAGCTATTGTTTGCTCTGTTCACTATTTTCTCATACACTTTACAGTCTTTACCTCACAGTTCACAGCCACCAGTGTACAATAAATTATAGTCACAGAATGTTGCACAGTATTTTCAAAATCATTATATTAAACATAAAAAAATTTGTGAAAATACAAAAAAAGACTAGTAGTTAAAAACGACAAAAAGTATAAAATTACACAAAATAGTAAAACTCTTTCACAAAATAACATTAGAACAATTTACAACATGCGATTCATTCACTCATCTGTTATAGTCTAGCATAACATTTAGCTAGCTAGAGTGCAAGTCTTTTATTTGACAAGCACATTATTTTGAGATACACACAAATGTTATTATTATTATTATTATTATTATCATTATTATCATGATTATTATTATTATTATTATTATTATTATTATTATTATCATTATTATTATTATTATTATTATTATTATTATTATTATTATTATTATTGTCGTTTTTTCTGGTAATGTATTTAGTTTCCTGGATTAACCTGTGTCCCCTCTATCGATCGCGTTAATGTCTCTTCCTCTCTGCTATCATCATGTTTGGTTTAGATGTTGACACTGATGTAATGACGTAGCTCATCCGCTGGAGCCTGGAGTGATTTACCTTCCAATACGCTGCCACTCTGCCTGAACTATTGACCCAACGTTCTTGCACAGTACACAAATACGAAGACTGAATTCAATGATATTCGAACATTACAATAACACGCGCAGCAAGACAACAACACATGCTAACGACACACCGGTTCGTAGTTACACATTCTGCAGTGAAAAGTTTTCCTCCTCCGCCCCTTGGATATACGTCTGTGATAGGTGAGGAGGGAAAGGAAGTGGAGGAGGAGGAGGAAGAGATGAAGGAGAAGAAAGACGTGGAGAAGGAGGAAGTGATGGAGGAGGGAAAGGAAGTGGAGGAGGAGAAAGGGGTGGGAGAGGAAGGAGTGGAAAGGCAAAGAAAGGGGTGGGAATGGACAAGGAAGAAGATAGGTTGTAATTTTCGAATTGTGAGTGGTAAAGGTTCTTTCTTATCACCAATTAAAACGCAAACGTCCTGACGCCTCAAACACTGAGAATCTGACCCGAATTCTCAAGGGTTTCCTACGTTAAGTTTTCCTCCTCATTGGAAAGCTAAAACTGTATAATCTAACTGACAGATCCAAACTAAAAAGACACAAAAAATAATAATAATATCGAAACTACATCTTGTATTATATGGAAGAAAACTATACATTGAGATTTTACCTTCGCTAGATTACGTTAACTTAATACCACACAGGAAACAATCAATTGAGACTCTATCGTAATTACTGAAGAGACATTCATTTAACTTCATTTTACATCAGTTAGAGAGGAAAAAAATGCAAAGAATCCACCATAACCAGATATGCTCGCATCTACCACAAGTTAGGGGACAAAAATAAAACGAAGACAAAACAAATGAGAGACTCTATGTTAACCTGAAAAGTTCACATGTGTAGCTCCAGTTTTAGTACAAAATAAACATACCGATATCTCGACTCACCTAGACTCAGGACCCGAGAAAACCCGTATTTGTAGAAGTTTTACCCACGGGTAGTTTCCTCCGCCCCGGTGAGTGACTTTCCCCTAGGGCGCTGTAGGGAGGCGAGTGTCGAGGACCCCCCCACCACACACAAGCGCTCACCCGGGGCACACAAGTTTCCCGCCAGTGCACACGAAAGTTACGACTCGTTCTCTAGCGATTCACAGAAGAGAGGTCGTAAGTCTCCTCCTGCTTCTTGCTGAGTGATGCCGGATGTCACAGCTTAAGTGTGTGAGGATTGGAACGGATCTGCTGGGATTTTTACTCTTTAAGCACAGAGAGAGAGAGAGAGAGAGAGAGAGAGAGAGAGAACTTAAGTTTCTATTTTATGGAAGTAAGACAATACTTCACAAAGCGGTACAGTGCCTAATGTTCAGTTATTATCACTGTATAAACGAGTACACCATTAGAGGATACAGTGACAGCACTCCAACCTCTTTAAATCACAATGTAATTTTGACGATACGAGTAATAATTATCACCATACTAAGAGTTTATATAAATGGCTAACTCAGAAAAAAAATGGTATTCATCTGTTTATGAACATCAGTGGTGCGGGCCAAATTACCCCCACCCCATCCAAAAAAAAATCAGTGAGTAATTAAGGAAATTGGACCAAACAATACATTCATATTAATGAACTAATTTACAGTATTTATCAATATTGGTGATGCAAGTAACATTAATAAAAATGGTTATTAGATAATGACTAATTAAGGAAAACTGATGTCATGTTGTAGGTAAAATCAGCCAAATAAAACGTGAATCCTAAAGTTTAACTCAGGAAATTTTAAATGATTACCTATTATCTGTTCATTAATCAACACTGTTAACACGAGTACAGTTAACTAAAACACGAGTACAGTTAACTAAAACACGAGTACAGTTAACTAAAACACGAGTACAGTTAACTAAAACACGTTGACGGATAATGGCTGACTCGGGAATTGTAAAAAATCGTTATCTATATATCCATTTATCTATCAATATTGATGGTGTTGAATTTACCATAAAGAGTTAACTCAGGTAATTTGAGAACATATTATCCACGTAGTTATATCGTTTAATTTATCATTTTCATATTTAACTACGAGACTTAAGAGTCAGCCGCAGATACAACCCATCTCAGCAACTGCTCATCATAAAACAGTGTGTGTGTGTTCCTCGATGGGCCGCGTGTTATCTGAATACCGGGATGAATCAGGTACTACGTTAAGCCTCTTAGGTCACAGTTGGACAGTGTCAACATTCAATGGAACCACCAAGCTGAGTGGAGTCACCGCCACTGACAGGATGAGAGCGTAGGTATGGAGGATGGGAAGGGTGAGGGAAGCAGAGAACGTGTACCGTGTATGTGGCATCAAGTATGGAAGTGATGGTGAGGTCAATGGGGAAGAGATGGTTGTCAACTTGTCATTATCACTGGCGACTTTACTGACAACATCACTCATTTGGATTAGACACAAAGTTTTATAAGGTAAGGAAGTCTGTTCTTTTGTGTGAACCTTTTTGTCTCGGGTATTACTGAAACGTTTACATTGAATCTGACTAAAATCCGTTTTGTGAACTAGACTGTACTCTGGACTTAATGTGTTTATTAATATGTATTGCATTATATACTCTATCAATTCACATTGCCATTAATCTGTAATTGTAATAAGCGACAGAAATATATAAATGCTTCATCATTTCCCTTAACACAAATTTTATAGTATTTGGATAATATTCAGCACTAGTTATGACATCCTGATCAAAATTTTGTGTGGCTCTATGTACTGTACAGTACAAGTACACACAGTACTTGTTCATATTCTCAGTTTACACGCACAGTATACCAGGTGAATCTTTAATCTCCGCATACAATACACTCATAGTGCTTCATATTTGTTTGTTTTTTATCAAACTCTTAAGTGGGGCAAATTTTATATCCCTCCCCCTACAGGAATTGCCTAGCTTATACTACAGGTAATCAAGGGGCGACTTAATTGAAGCTTATAAACAACTCAGTCGAGGTTTCATACCTGGAGCTGGGGGACGTGCCCCACAAGCCTAGCGGGGCGGGTGGTCACAGCTTATGGTTGAAGAAGCCACAAGTTCGGAAAATTGTTAAGGCAAACTTTTTCTGAGTTTGTAACCTCTTGGCACACTGCCAGAGAGTGTGACAGCACCGAGAGTGAGCTCATTCAAGACCAGACTTGACCAACACTGGCGCAGGTGCAGATACATTCTGGAGTCAGTTGTTGCCCAGTACTTGCCAATGACGACATGCAGCCTGTTTGGGATTGAGGATCTGTTTGGTGGGGTTCTTGGCCAGCCAGATATTTGCCTCAGCCCAGCCAGCCATTCACCTCAGCCAGCTAGCCATTCACCTAAGCCAGCCAGCCGTTCACTTCAGCTAGTCAGCCGTAAACCTCAAGCCAGCCTCAGAGAGCCAAACAATCTAAAATAAATAACAAACCCTTCCCCGCATCCACACACTCTCCCTCCCATCCACTCACCCTTCATCCCTCCCACCCCCTCCTCCCACCCTACCTCCCATCCACACACCCTACCTCCAACCACACACCCTTACCCCCATCTACATACCGTACCTCCAATCACACACCCTTCCTCCCATCTACACACCCTAGATAGAAAAATTAATTAATATTTGATGATTTTGATATTCTTCATGAGCAAAGAGCGAGTCATCAGTCGAACATTAACTCACGTCTCACGGCCTAAAACCCCAAGTAATAATAATAATAATAATAATATTTATAATAATAATAATAGTAATAATAATAAAAATAGTAATGGATGTATTACGCTTTGCTAACCGTGGAAGCCAACTGCTTGTTTGGTTGTTAACTAGTTTAGTGACGTAAGAGCGGATCGTTGACGAAGCTTCGAAACTCTTGACTATCTTTCGTTAATAATTATCAGTTTTATTTTAGCTAATGGTGGATAGAAGTGATTTAAGAAAATTAATGAGATTATAGATGACGGACCAATCGTGTATGGAGTTCTTTCCGCCGTCCTGTCGATTATTTTCATATGAATCAGTAAAGCGAACCAATGAATTAAGGAATCGAAGCACCTCAGGTTCTCCACTCGCCAGTGATCACTAGAGGTACGGCAGTGGTGGAGGCAGTATGTGTTTGTGTGGTCATACAGTATTTGATCACTATTTCCATGTTTTACGTTTGCTGTTTGTGGATTACCTCGTGTTAGTGGCGTCGTGAGGACTTCCAGGACTCTACGTTGTGGTTATTAGCAGTTGAGTGAAGGTAAGGTGATAACAAGTTGTGTTGTTGTACTGTGGGGTCCAGGGAGGAGGAGGCGGTAGTGTAGCTCTCCGCCGTGTGGACAGTTGTGGATGCCGTGGCTCGGACAGATAATACTGCTATTAAGATGGCTATTAACCTAAGTTAGCATGTGGATAGACATATAACACTGCTATTAAGATGGCTATTAACCTAAGCTAATATGTGAATATATGAATAAAATCCTAGAATTAGTATCGGTACAGTGTTGCTGCAGTGCGGGGTAACTTATCCACCTGTACTGGGACCTTGATTTTGTATGAATCTATTAAGTAAAAATCATACATACATACATACATACATGAGGGTTATCGGCCTGGCTGTCATGTTAAACACCTTATTCAGTTGAAGTTTTTGTTAGGGTAAGAGTGGTAGGTATCGTCACCGGGGCCCATATGCTGCTATTGCTGAAGTAAATTATGTAATGGGATCACTAACCAACATTTCCAATATAATAATTTGCCCTTGATAGTGTAAATACCTAGCGCGTCACTTGGATCAATTCAATTTCAATTGTTTATTCCTTGACAGAGGAAGCGGGATCCTAGTGCCGTCACTAGGTACCCCTGTACAATAACACCAGAAGCATCTGGCAAGTGTAACAAGTATATGCCGTATAAATATTATAAAGGGGCTTACTAAAGCCTAAGGAAGGAAGGATATTCCTTTAACACATAATCAATGTTATTTACATAATATCTGGCCAGTATGGGGAGGATCATCGTGTCTCCGTCAGGGGGTCGTGGAGTGGTGGTCCAGCAGGCGTCACGGAAGCGTTGAGTGTTGGCACATCTTAGGAGGTAGTGGATAAGGGTGCGGCTGTCGGGTCTCCCAAGCAAAGTCATACCCAATGATGATACGGGCAGCAATCACGTCCCTTTTCCGTGACCCTTTCCCATAGACATACGAGAGGTCAGGAAGTTTACGGTGGACATCGTACCAGGTGGGCGGGGAGTCCAGTGGGATGGCTGCTTCCCGAGCTTCTCTCTGTTTGCGGCGAATTTGGATCCTAAGCTGTAAAAGTCTTCGAGGAACAACGTAGTCAGGTGTGGCCTTGTTGCAGCCAGTCTTGACAAGGCCATCTGTTGCCTCATTCCCCAAGATACCGACATGACTGGGTATCCATAGGAATGTCACAGGACGGCCCGCATCCTGAAGTGTGGATGTTAACCCTCGTATTCGGAGGATGAGGTCCTTATTTTCCCCTGTTCAAAATGCGATCCCGTCAAGAGCAGACCTGGAATCGCAGCAGACAAGCAAGGGGCAGAAACCATCTGCTTCTTCCTCAGCGAGAAGGGCAGCAAGGAGGGCTATTAGTTCCGCCTGAGTGGAGGATGCCCCGTCAGAAACTCTGAGAGACAGTTTGATAGGCTCAGGGGCACCAGGACGGGGGATATAGATACCAGCCCCGGCCCGACCTGTAGCGGGGTCAACAGAACCATCAGTGTAGAGGACGACCCTACCTGGGGACCAGTGGGCGATCCTGGAGAGGTGATATTTGCAGAGAATAACAGGGTTCACGTGGGATTTCAGGAGCGGTCCACCGAGGGCAATCACTTCAGGTTGAAAATCCAGCCAGGGAGGAGACGAACCAACAGCAGGGGTTCACTTGGATCTTGTGTTGTATATCGTAACGTGCGTATTTCTCTCCTATAAGTACAGGGTTCGAATCGCCTCTGGTTTAAATGTATGTCTGACGTAGCACGATTTCTGGTTTTCGCCTGCACCAACATTGGATAAACTAACCACCCAGATGGCTTGTGTCCCGATGTCAGGTGTTCCTATATATGGTAAACAAAAATACTCAGCCTTTGGATACGCCCCTAGTAACTACGCCACTAGCAACCACGCCACTAGCAACCACGCCACTAGCAACTACGCGTGTATTATCATTTTATATTTAGCCTTTCATCCAGAGGTTTGCCACTAAAGGAATTAGTATGACTGAACATTCATAAATAGTAAATGAGGAACTCTGAGGTAGGTTATTATTGCACGGGGACGAAGCCATAATGTGGGGTGAAATGAAACCTAACCTAACCTCACCAAGTGTGTCTGTAGTGATGATGAATTGTCTTATAATAACTGGGGATCATTCAGCAGCATCAATCATCATCATTATTCATCATCGCCATCATTATCATTCACTATTTATCATCATTCCTCATCATTGTAGTCTTCACATATACGCCATCATCATTCATCATCACCACTATCACCATCATCATCTATCATCACATACACCACACATTGCCACACACACACACCACACATTACCACCCCTCAGCCGTCTCCCTCGCCCGCCTTAACTACCAGCAGTGTCAGTTGGTACAAATTAGTGGTTATTTCGGTTTGTTTACGCCATTTTGTAGATTTTCTCATAAAAATAAATATATCGTAATATACCAAATAAAAATCTTTGTTTGGCATATGCAATAAATTCTGATTATCTACATGACATTATGTGTAATTTATTCAGAATGTATTCATCATGCAGAACCTCTACCTATGGGAATATGTCAACCTGTCGTTTGTATCATGAGTTCTGAGTGGCTGGTCACCACAAAGGAAGCGCTGAATCTGTATCGAGAGTTCTGAGTGGCTGGGCACCACAAACGAAACGCTGAATCAGGAGTCGAGCTTGGAGCCGCATTTCTCTGAACCATCTGTGATTTTTGTTGATCAGCTGAATAAAAAACGTTTCCCATTATTTCCTGCAGAAGCAACTCAGTTTTTCTGTTAGTGAGCATTTACATGTAATATCCGGTCCTTATCATTACAAGAGCGTCGGTTAGATAGAAGTTTCGATCGGTTGGTTCAGTGTCTGGGAGTCGAGCTCTCATTTGTCTCTTTGGAAGGTATCAGTACTTTCTTGTGGTGTCAAATTAAGCAAAACAAATATGGCCACGCCAGCCATCCGATTAAGTGTTATTACTAAGGTTCGCAAGTGACGCTTTATATCATGTGCTTCAACACCACAAGAGCGTATGTTCGTACCGGAGATGGTTCAGTGTGTGGTGGAGATGTGGATGAACTTGAGACCAGGGACAGCCAGACGTGGAGGGAGGGAGCCGGCCAGTAGTGAGACGGTCGAGGCGATTAGTGGATGTGTGACGGAAGTTAACGTTTACAAAATGCTCCTAAATTAATACATCCAGTTGTCAAGGATTATAAAATACAGACGCCATCATGTGTGTGTTGGTGTTGAAAAATATAAGGTATGTCGCTGTGTATATTTCCCTTACAACTTATCCAATTTAAATCCGTTGCTATGAGTCCTATCCTGCTCGGATATTATAAGAACTTTATCTATGTCTCCTCTATTGATTCCTTTCACCCACTTTAAAATACTTAAGTACCTCACCACAATCACTTCGCCATAATCATTTTGCCACAATCACTTCACCACAATCACTTCGCCATCACCACAATCACTTAACCATCACCACAATCACTTCGCCATCACCACACTCACTTCACCATCACCACACTCACTTCACCATCGCCACAATCACTTCACCATCACCACAATCATTTCACCATCACCACAATCACTTAACCATCACCAAAATTACTTCGCCACATTCGCTTCACCACCATCACCACAATCATTTCACCATCACCCCAATCTTCATCATCACCAAGATCACTACACTATCACCACAATCACTTCAATTGTGTCTTATAAAAACTAACCCACATTATACAAATATTGCCCAGGCGATTAGTATCTTAACCGCTGCTCACAGGCTAGTTACCGTGGGTGATGTAATTATATAAACATAATGTTTGTAGCCCACATTAATATAAGTATTACGGTCTGTCTGACGGGCTAATACATTACTATAATGTACCATCCATTTCTATATTTATTTTTTTTAAGTTGTTGTTCAGATTTTAATCACCAGTAATTAGATATTTATGATAACGTAGATATGAGGATCAATATTGAAAAATACGAGAGTGGAAATCACATTTACTTTTAATATTTACCAACACAGGTCATACAGAATATCAATAGCCTGTCCTATGGCCTCCCTTTTATATAGCCCCCTGGAGCCTTCTTGGGACTGAGACACAAGGTTATATAGGTGGTTGGTTCCTCACAAACTGCTAACACTCGTCCTGGGTGTGTAGGAGGAGTCGGGACCAGTGTTTAGCTTGTCTTCAGGTTCCCACGCGTTCACTATCGAGGTCCAAATGGTCTCTATAGGGTTGAGGTCTGGGTAGCACTCACAGTCATAGTAATCGCTTAACACAAGCAATGGCCCTATACAATACTATATTTGTGATATTAAATGCTTCAATAAAAATACAACATTATTATTCTATTGGATACAGGAAAAGTTGAATTGTTTAACTGAAAGAAATTTATTGAATATGGACCTGGAGATTTAGATGGCCAGTCCAAAAGGTCAATTTCATTCGACCTTTCCTCTGACCAGCGCTTCATCTCTCGTGCCGTGTGAACAGGGCAGTTATCAAAGAAGTGAACAATATTCCTCAAACATAATTTGTTAACACTTATATCATGAATTGGATCCTTCATATAGGTGAAAATGCGCGACTTAGAAAAATAAAATAGGCGAGTGTGGAGGCACGGATGGTGGGCAGCCTCCAGCAGCTCGAGGCAAACGTCAGAGATGATGATGGGTAATGTAAACTGTTGTACACTGAAGAGAAAAATAAGAGATAACTGTATTATATACCGATGGAAAAAAGAACAAAATATTGGTATTGAGGGAAAGGTGTTTGTTGATCAAGTAACCCAAATTAAGGAGAACATTTCAGTATTAACAGTATGGATAGATCTACGTAGTATTAGTTAAGGGCTGCAAATTGGTGCCATCTTTTACTGTAATAATACAAGACTAATGTTGGAGTTTGATAAAATTTATATAGGAGCAACTTTTCTAGACTATTACAAATTCTAAATTGCAATTTAAAATATGTATGCCCTTTTTGACCCGATCTAATGTTTATACTGGTGTATATACTCTTCAACACAGTATGGTGGCTCACTGGCGAAGTACCTGTTGTCGATGATCGAGGCCTCTGGTTCGACTGCCAGATGGATTGAAGTCGTGTTGAACTGGACGAGGCAAAGACAGGATTTTGAATGGTTCGTAAGTAAAATTTATGTTTTACCAGTGGTGTTGGGGCTGGTGCAATGGAATTCCTCTACTATAGAGAAAGAAGCTGTGGCTCTACTTATGGCACTGGAAAAGTTTAACATATATCTTGGCAACACCTACCAGAGTATTGTAGTTTACAATGACCATAATTTATTACAGTTCAGAAGTCGAATAAAAAACAAGAATCAGAGACTTAATAGATGGTGATTCTCTGCAGGGAAGGACTTGGTATGTTGTGTAGGAGTGAGGGAAGGACTTGGTATGTTGTGTAGGAGTGAGGGAAAGACTTGGTATGTTGTGTAAGAGTGAGGGATGGACTTGTAATGTTGTGTAGGAGTGACGGAAGGACTTGATATGTTGTTTAGGAGTGAGGGATGGACTTAGTATATTGTGTAGGAGTGAGGGAAGGACTTGATATGTTGTTTAGCAGTGAGGGATGGACTTGGTATGTTGTGTAGGAGTGAGTGAAGGACTTGGTATGTTGTGTAGGAGTGAGGGAAGGACTTGGTATGTTGTGTAGGAGTGAGGGAAGGACTTGGTATGTTGTGTAGGAGTGTGGGATGGACTTGGTATGTTGTGTGGGAGTGAGAGAAGGACTTGGTATGTTGTGTAGGAGTGAGGGATGGACTTGAAGTTTTGTGTAGGAGTGAGGGAAGGACTTGTAGTATTGTGTAGAAGTGAGGGAAGGACTTGGTATGTTGTGTAGGAGTGAGGGAAGGACTTGTAGTTTTGTTTAGTAGTGAGGGAAGGACTTGTAGTTTTGTGAAGGAGTGAGGGATGGACTTGTAGTTTTGTGTAGGAGTGAGGGAAGGACTTGTAGTTTTGTGTCGGAGTGAGGGAAGGGCTTGTAGTTTTGTATAGGAGTGAGGGATGGACTTGTAGTTTTGTGTAGGAGTGAGGGAAGGATTTGTAGTATTGTGTATGAGTGAGGGAAGGACTTGCTGTATTGTGTAGGAGTGAGGGAAGGACTTGTAGTTTTGTGTAGGAGTGAGGGAAGGACTTGTAGTTTTGTGTAGGAGTGAGGGAAGGACTTGTAGTTTTGTATAGGAGTGAGGGATGGACTTGTAGTTTTGTGTAGGAGTGAGGGAAGGACTTGTAGTTTTGTGGAGGAATTAGGGAAGGACTTGTAGTTTTGTGTAGGAGTGAGGGAAGGACTTGTAGTATTGTGTAGGAGTGAGGGAAGGACTTGGTATGTTGTGTAGGAGTGAGGGAAGGACTTGGTATGTTGTGTAGGGGTGAGGGAAGGACTTGTAGCATTGTGTGGGAGTGAGGGAAGGACTTGTAATATTGTGTAGGAGTGAAGGAAGGACTTGTAGTTTTGTGTAGGAGTGAGGGAAGGACTTGTAGTATTGTGTAGGCGTGAGGGATGGACTTGGTATTTTGTGTAGGAGTGAAGGAAGGACTTGTAGTATTGTGTAGGAGTGAGGGAAGGACTTGTGGTATTGTGTAGGAGTGAGGGAAGGACTTGTAGTATTGTGTAGGCGTGAGGGGTGGACTTGGTATGTTGTGTAGGAGTGAAGGAAGGACTTGTAGTATTGTGTAGGAGTGAGGGAAGGACTTGTTATGTTTTGTGGGAGTGAGGGAAGGACTTGGTATGTTGTGTAGGAGTGAGAGAATTTCGGAGCAAATGCTCTATCTCATTCACCAGACCGAAAATAAAACGCAAGTGTTTTATCCTTGGGGAGGGAATTTTATAAGGCACTGAATATATTTGATTGAGAGGTAATTACACTGCTTCTTCAGTAGGGAGGATTATATTTTATATATGTTCCTGTATGTAAACAGTGTCTAGTATGTTATATGTATTAATTTATAATAAGTATGTAATAAGTAAATCAGCTTAACGTTATGCATTTGTTAGGTAAAATAGTATGGTAATTGGCGGCATGGTATCCACATTGTGTCGGTCACGGCAAGTGCAGGGAGGTAGGCGAGCCTGGCTGGTGATAGTGTGTGGTGCAAGTGTGGTACAATTGGTCTGGACTCAGGATATAGTCATATGGAGATAAGTGGTGTATACTCTTGTACTTTTCTAGTGTATGGTGAGGCTGAGGTTCGGGTTTGGGTTAATTTTGGCTGTGGTCATCTATACTGTACTTAATTTGTTCCTTTACTTGACCTTTGTTTGTGGTCTCTTAACTTTATAATGCTAAGTTATGCATTTCATGATTCATCTTCAACATGATACCTATATTTTGATAAATCTGAGGGTTATTATTGAGAACCTGGTGGAGATAATATAAGAGTCATTGTAGTGTTTACCCTGCTTATTGTTGTGACCACTCGTATGACTTGTAACTTGACTAGTGGTAAATTCTTGATAAAGAGGAGTGCTGGCATAACAGTCTGAAGAAAGAGTGATTTTAATTCTTGTCGCCCTGCAATATATCCAAAAAAAAAAATATTTTTGGTTAATCAAATTTTAACTTCACAGGTATTAACAGAAAATACTACTCCAGGGAGGATGAGGACCATAACTTGGTGTACAGATGACGAGGCAACATCAAGATGGACAAGAGAAACGACCAAGAGTACAATAAAGGATGAACATTCTCTAAATAACTCAGTCTATCAAACATGACAGGAAGTTGTATTGTATACATGTAAGTGTTGGTTAAATACGTCCACATAAATACTAAAACAGATTATAACAGTGTGTTGAAATCTTATCTACTAACTACTGTAGAGATACTGTAGCACTGTAGGAGTGATGATAGAACAAGTAATATTATGTAAGAGTGAGGGAAGGACATGCGGTGATGTGGAGGAGTGAGGAAAGGTTATGCGGTGTTGTGTAGGAGTGAGGGAAGGACATGAAGTGTTGTGTAGAAGTGAGGAAAGGACATGAAGTGATGTGTAGGAGTGAGGGAAGGACTTGCAGGGTTGTGTAGACGAGGGAAGGACTTCTAGTATTGTGTAGGATTGAGGGATGGACTTGCAGTGTTGTGTAGAAGTGAGGGAAGGACTTCTAGTATTGTGTAGGAGTGAGGGAAGAACTTGCAGTGCTGTGTAGAAATGAGGGAAGGACTTGCAGTGATATGTAGAAGTGAGGGAAGTTCTTGCAGGGTGGTGTAGGAGTGAGGGAAGGACTTCTAGTATTGTGTAGTAGTAAAAGAAGGTTTTGTAGTATTGTGTAGGAGTGAGGGAAGTGCTTCTAGTATTGTGTAGGAGTGAGGAAAGGACTTGCAATATTGTGTAGGAGTGAGGGAAGGGCTTCTAGTATTGTGTAGGAGTGAGGGAAGGACTTGCAGTGTTGTGGAAGAGTGAGGGAAGTACTTGTAGTAATGTGTAGGACTGAGGGAGGGACTTGCGGGGTTGTGTAGGAGTGAAGGAAAGACTTGCAGGGTTGTGTAGGAGTTAAGGAAGGACATGCATGGTTGTGTAGGAGTGAGAGAAGGACTTGCAGGGTTGTGTAGGATTGAGGGAAGGACTTTTAGTATTGTGTAGGAGTAAAAGAAGGTTTTGTAGTATTGTGTAGGAGTGAGGGAAGTGCTTCTAGTATTGTGTAGGATTGAGGGATGGACTTGCAGTGTTGTGTAGAAGTGAGGGAAGTGCTTCTAGTATTGTGTAGGAGTGAGGGAAGAACTTGTAGTGTTGTGTAGAAATGAGGGAAGGACTTGCAGTATTATGTAGGAGTGAGGGAAGTTCTTGCAGGGTGGTGCAGGAGTGAGGGAAGGACGTGCAGGGTTGTGTAGAAGTGAGAGAAGTACTTCTAGTATTGTGTAGGAGTGAGGGAAGGACTTGCAGTATTGTGTCGGAGTGACGGAAGGACTTGTAGTATTATGTAGGAGTGAGGGAAGGACTTGCATTGTTGTGTATAAGTGAGGGAAGTACTTCTAGTATTGTGTAGGAGTGAAAGAAGGACTTGCAGGGTTGTGTAGGAGTGAGGGAAGGACTTCTAGTATTGTGTAGGAGTGAGGGAAAGATTGCAGTGTTGTGTAGAAATGTGGGAAGGACTTCTAGTATTGTGTAGGAGTGAGGGAAGGACTTGCAGTGTTGTGTAGGAGTGAAAGAAGGACTTGCAGGGTTGTGTAGGAGTGAGGGAAGGACTTCTAGTATTGTGTAGGAGTGAGGGAAAGATTGCAGTGTTGTGTAGAAATGTGGGAAGGACTTCTAGTATTGTGTAGGAGTGAGGGAAGGACTTGGTATGTTGTGTAGGAGTGAGGGATGCACTTGGTATGTTGTGTAGGAGTGAGGGATGGACTTGAAGTTTTGTGTAGGAGTGAGGGAAGGATTTCTAGTATTGTGTAGGAGTGAAAGAAGGACTTGCAGGGTTGTGTAGGAGTGAGGGAAGGACTTCTAGTATTGTGTAGGAGTGAGGGAAAGATTGCAGTGTTGTGTAGAAATGTGGGAAGGACGTCTAGTATTGTGTAGGAGTGAGGGAAGGACTTGCAGTGTTGTGTAGGAGTGAAAGAAGGACTTGCAGGGTTGTGTAGGAGTGAGGGAAGGACTTCTAGTATTGTGTAGGAGTGAGGGAAAGATTGCAGTGTTGTGTAGAAATGTGGGAAGGACTTCTAGTATTGTGTAGGAGTGAGGGAAGGACTTGCAGTGTTGTGTAGGAGTGAAAGAAGGACTTGCAGGGTTGTGTAGGAGTGAGGGAAGGACTTCTAGTATTGTGTAAGAGTGAGGGAAAGATTGCAGTGTTGTGTAGAAATGTGGGAAGGACTTCTAGTATTGTGTAGGAGTGAGGGAAGGACTTGGTATGTTGTGTAGGAGTGAGGGAAGGACTTGGTATGTTGTGTATGAGTGAGGGATTGACTTGGTAGGAGTGAGGGATGGCCTTGAAGTTTTGAGTAGGAGTGAGGGATGGACTGGTATGTTGTGTAGGAGTGAGGGATGCACTTGGTATGTTGTGTAGGAGTGAGGGATGGACTTGAAGTTTTGTGTAGGAGTGAGGGAAGGACTTGTAGTATTGTGTAGGAGTGAGGGAAGGACTTGAAGTTTTGAGTAGGAGTGAGGGAAGGACTTGTAATTTTGTGTAGGAGTGAGGGAAGGACTTGAAGTTTTGTGTAGGAGTGAGAGAAGAATTTGTAGTTTTGTGTAGGAGTGAGGAAAGGACTTGTAGTATTGTGTAGGAGTTAGGAAAGGACTTGCAGTATTGTGTAGGAGTGAGGGATGAACTTGTAGTTTTGTGTAGGAGTGAGGAAAGGACTTGTAGTATTGTGTAGGAGTGAGGAAAGGACTTGTAGTATTGTGTAGGAGTGAGGGATGGACTTGTAGTATTGTGTAGGAGTGAGGGAAGGACTTGGTATGTTGTGTAGGAGTGAGGGAAGGACTTGGTATGTTGTGTATGAGTGAGGGATTGACTTGGTAGGAGTGAGGGATGACCTTGAAGTTTTGAGTAGGAGTGAGGGAAGGACTTGTAGTTTTGTGTAGGAGTGAGGGATGGACTTGGTATGTTGTGTAGGAGTGAGGGAAGGACTTGCAGCGTGGTGTAGGAGTAAGGGAAGGACTTGTAGTATTGTGTAGGAGTGAGGGAAGGACTTGTAGTATTGTGTAGGAGTGAGGGAAGGACTTGTAGTATTGTGTAAGAGTGAGGGAAGGACTTGCAGTGTGGTGTAGGAGTAAGGGAAGGACTTGTAGTATTGTGTAGGAGTGAGGGAAGGACTTGTAGTATTGTGTAGGAGTGAGGGAAGGACTTGCAGTATTGTGTAGGAGTGAGGGAAGGACTTGTAGTATTGTGTAAGAGTGAGGGAAGGACTTGCAGTGTGGTGTAGGAGTAAGGGAAGGACTTGCAGTGTGGTGTAGGAGTAAGGGAAGGACTTGTAGTATTGTGTAGGAGTGAGGGAAGGACTTGCAGTATTGTGTAGGAGTGAGGGAAGGACTTGTAGTATTGTGTAAGAGTGAGGGAAGGACTTGCAGTGTGGTGTAGGAGTAAGGGAAGGACTTGTAGTATTGTGTAGGAGTGAGGGAAGGACTTGCAGTATTGTGTAGGAGTGAGGGAAGGACTTGTAGTATTGTGTAAGAGTGAGGGAAGGACTTGCAGTGTGGTGTAGGAGTAAGGGAAGGACTTGTAGTATTGTGTAGGAGTGAGGGAAGGACTTGCAGTATTGTGTAGGAGTGAGGGATGGACTTGGTATGTTGTGTAGGAGTGAGGGAAGGACTTGCAGCGTGGTGTAGGAGTAAGGGAAGGACTTGTAGTATTGTGTAGGAGTGAGGGAAGGACTTGTAGTATTGTGTAGGAGTGAGGGAAGGACTTGTAGTATTGTGTAAGAGTGAGGGAAGGACTTGCAGTGTGGTGTAGGAGTAAGGGAAGGACTTGTAGTATTGTGTAGGAGTGAGGGAAGGACTTGTAGTATTGTGTAGGAGTGAGGGATGGACTTGGTATGTTGTGTGGGAATGAGAGAAGGACTTGTAGTATTGTGTAGGAGTTAGGGATGGACTTGGTATGTTGTGTGGGAGAGAGGGATGAACTTGTAGTATTGTGTAGGATGAGGGATGGACTTGGTATGTTGTGTAGGAGTGAGACAATTTCATAGTAAATGCTCTATCTCATTCACCAGACTGAAAATAAAACACAAGTGTTTTATCTTTGGAGAGGGAGTTTTATAAGGCACTGAATATATTTGATTGAGAGGTAATTACACTGCTTCTTCAGTAGATAGGACTATATTTTATATAGGTTCCTGTATGTAAACATTGTCTAGTATGTTATATATGTTAATTTATAATAAGTATGTAATAAGTAAATCAGCTTAACGTTATGCATTTGTTAGGTAAAATAGTATGGTAATTGGCCGCATGGTATCCACATTGTACGGGTCACGGCAAGTGCAGGGAGGTAGACGAGTCTGGCTGGTGATAGTGTACAATTGGTCTGGACTCAGGATATATTTATATGGAGATAAGTGGTGTATACTTTTGTACTTTCCTAGTGTATGATGAGGCTGCAGTTCGGGTTAATTTAGGCTGTGGTCATCTGTACTGTACATAAATTGTTCCTTTACTTGACCTATATTTTGAGTTAATCTGAGGGTTATTATTGAGAATCTAGTGGATATAATATAAGTCATTATAGTGTTTACCCTGCTAGTTGTTGTGACCACTCGTGTGACTTGTGGCTTGACTAGTGGTAAATTCTTGATAAAGAGGAGTGCTGGCATAACAGTATGAAGGAAGAGTGATTTTAATTCTTGTCGCCCTGCAATATATACATAAAAACTATTTTTGGTTAATAAAATTTCATTTTCACAGGTATTAACAGAAAATTCTACTCCAGGGAGAATGAGGACCATAACTTGGTGTAGAGATGACGAGGCAACATCAAGATGGACAAGAGAAACGATCAAGAGTACAATAAAGGATGAACATTCTCTAAATAACTCAGTGTGCCAAACATGACAGGAAGTTGTATTGTATATATTTAAGTGTTGGTTAAATACGTCCACATAAATACTAAAACAGATTATACCAGTGTGTTGAAATCTTATCTACTGACTACTGTAGAGATACTGTAGCACTGTAGGAGTGAGGAAAGAACAAGCAATATTATGTAAGAGTGAGGGAAGGACATGCGGTGATGTGGAGAAGTGAGGAAAGGACTTCTAGTATTGTGTAGATGGAGGGATAGACTTGCAGTGTTGTGTAGACGTGAGGGAAGGACGTCTAGTATTGTGTAGGAGTGAGGGAAGGATTTGCAGTGTTATGTAGGTTGTGAGGGAAGGACATGCGGTGATGTGGAGGAGTAAGGTTATGCGGTGTTGTGTAGGAGTGAGGGAAGGACATGAAGTCTTGTGTAGGAGTGAGGAAATGACATGAAGTGATGTGTAGGAGTGAGGGAAGGACATGCGGTGATGTGGAGGAGTGAGGGAAGGACATGCGGTGATGTGGAGGAGTAAGCTTATGCGGTGTTGTGTAGGAATGAGGGAATGACATGAAGTGATGTGTAGGAGTGAGGAAATGACATGAAGTGATGTGTAGGAGTGAGGAAATGACATGAAGTGATGTGTAGGAGTGAGGGAAGGACATGCGGTGATGTGGAGGAGTGAGGGAAGGACATGCGGTGATGTGGAGGAGTGAGGAAAGGACATGAAGTCTTGTGTAGGAGTGAGGAAATGACATGAAGTGATGTGTAGGAGTGAGGGAAGGACTTGCAGGGTTGTGTAGACGAGTGAAGGACTTCTAGTATTGTGTAGGATAGAGGGATAGACTTGCAGTGTTGTGTAGACGTGAGGGAAGGACTTCTAGTTTTATGTAGGAGTGAGGGAAGGACTTGCAGTGTTGTGTAGAAATGAGGGAAGGACTTCTAGTATTATGTAGGAGTGAGGGAAGGACTTGCAGTGTTGTGCAAGAGTGAGGGAAGGACTTGCAGTGTTGTGTAGAAAAGAGGGAAGGACTTCTATTATTGTGTAGGAGTGAGGGAAGGACATGTTGTGTTGTGTAGGAGTGACGAAAAGACATGAAGTGATGTGTAGGAGTGAGAGAAGGTTTTGTAGTATTGTGTAGGAGTGAGGGAAGTGCTTCTAGTATTGTGTAGGAGTGAGGGAAGGACTTGCAATATTGTGTAGGAGTGAAAGAATGACTTGCAAGGTTGTGTAGGAGTGAGGGAAAGACTTCTACAGTACTATTGTGTAGGAGTGAAAGAAGGTTTTGTAGTATTGTGTAGGAGTGAGGGAAGTGCTTCTAGTATTGTGTAGGAGCGAGGGAAGGGCTTCTAGTATTGTGTAGGAGTGAGGGAAGGACTTGCAGTGTTGTGTAGGAGTGAGGGAAAGACTCGCAGGGTTATGTAAGAGTGAGGGAAGTACTTGTAGTAATGTGGAGGACTGAGGGAAGGACTTGCAGGGTTGTGTAGGAATGAAGGAAAGACTTGCAGGGTTGTGTAGGAGTTAAGGAAGTACATGCAGGGTTGTGTAGGAGTAAGAGAAGGACTTGCAGGGTTGTGTAGGATTGAGGGAAGGACTTGTAGTGTGGTGTAGGAGTGAGGCATGGACTTGTAGTGTTGTGTATTTGTGAGGAAGGACTTGTAGTGTGGTGTAGGAGTGAGGAAAGGACTAGTAGTGCGGTGTAGGAGTGAGGGAAGGACTTGTAGTGTGGTATTGGGGTGAGAGAAGGACTTGTAGTGTTGTGTATGAGTGAGGGAAGGACTTGTATAGGAGTGATAATATAGACTTGTGGCGTTGCGAAGCTTATAACTTCTAATACACTGTTGTAATCTTTCATGTGGATTTGTAACTAGACAGTCAGGAAGTATATTGTTCAACTTAATTATTTTGTACTTTAGTTTCATCTTCATTTGCAAAACAAAATATTTTATTCTTCCTGGCAGTGAAATATAAGATGTTAGTTTAAGATTTTATTGTAAAATTAAGTAATTATTACAGCTTTACAACTGACTTTGTAACCAATGAGCAGTTCCTGTGGGCAAACTTTTGAAATTGTAAAAAAAAAAAGATTGTATTTGTTGTAAATGTTCTGAGGCAGTATGTCACTCCTATGGGCTATGTGAGGCCCCCAGGGCTTATATGCCGCCGCCACGGACTGTTTGGCTAATTAGGTCTGTTTGATGATCATAGGTGGTTGTATAATGGATTTAAGGACTATGTAAGGTTGTCAGGGGCAGTCTGATCCAACCAGACGCTTTTTGTGGCTATATTGTGAATATCAACTTGGAGATGTGTGAGGCTCTTAGAGAGCTACAGTACTTGTGACTGAGGGGGTTAATTGATTACTGTAGGACTGAGGGAAGGACACGCAGTATTGTGTAGTATTGAGGGGAAGGACTTTTAGTGTTGTGTAGGAATAAGGGAAGGACTTGTAGTGTTGTGTAGGACCTGGGGAAGGACATGTAATGATGTTCGTAAATGAGGGAAGGACTTGCTGACCTAATGAATGAGAGGAGGACTTACTGACCTGCTAATTAGTGAGAGAAGGACTTACTGACCTGCTAATTAGTGAGAGGAGGATTTACTGACCACCTAAGGAGTGAGAGGAGGATTTAAGGACCTACTAAGGAGTGAGAGGAGGACTTACTGACCAACTAAGAAGTGAGAGGAGGACTTAATGACGTAAGGAGTGAGAGGAGGACTTACTGACCTAAGGAGTGAGAGGAGGATTTGCAGTGTTTTATAGGAGTGAGGGAAGGACATGCAATGTTGTGTAGGATAAGGGAAGGACTTGCTGTGTGTGGAAGTGAGGGTAGGATGCAATGTGTTGTGTAGGATTGAGGGAATGCCTTGCTGTGTTTTGTAAGAGTGAAGGAAAGACATGCAGCGTTGTGTAGTATGAGGGAAGGACTCATTGTGATGTATAGGAGTTTGAGAAGGACTCACTGTGATGCGTAGGAGTGAGAGAAGGACTCGCTGTGATGTGTAGGAGAGGGAAGGACTCACTGTGATGTGTAGGAGTGTGGGAAGGGCTCACTGTGATGTGTAGGAGTGTGGGAAGGACTCGCTATGATGTGTAGGAGTGAGGGAAGGACTCACTGTTAAGTGTAGGAGTGAGGGAAGGACTCACCGAGGTGTAGGAGTGACGGAAGGATTCACTGCGAGGTGTAGGAGTGAGTGAAGGACTCACCGAGGTGTAGGAGTGAGGGAAGGACTGACTGTGAGGTGTAAAGTGAAGGGCTTCTGTCTCTCCAATGAGGCAGACTACTGGTGATGCCGTCATTTCTCTTGTGGTCTGTTCCACCATTGACGTTAGATACTAGTGGTGACGTCACTGCTGTGGTCCACTAATGGAATGCCTAAAGTGACATCAGCTCACTTAAAAACTTAAAATGCAGAGAACTTGTGACATGACATAAAGTTACAAGCACGTTGTAATGATTTAATAAGAACTGAAAATTACAGTAAATTCTTAAACTAGCATATTGTAATCCAGTGCCAGGAAGAGTAAAATAGTTCGTTATACAAGTGGAAATAAAACTGAAGTACAAAAGTCAACTGTCTTAACATTGTTGAAGTTACGATATTTTGTAAAGTAGTTTCATCTTCATTTGTATAACACAATGTTTTACTCTAGCAGGGCACAGCACTAAAATAAAAGATGCCAATTTAAGAATTTACCTTTATTATCATTTAGTTATTTATTACGTGTTCACAACTTACTTCGTAACTAATGAATTTTTTCTCTGGACAAACTTTTGTAATTGTATTTTTTTGGGGGTTTTTCAAATGTTATGCATATTAAAAATCAATTACAAGGCAGTGTATCTTCAAGGGGATAAGTGATGTTTGTGGTAACTTGGGGATGTGTGAGGCTCTTAAGAGCTATCTCTGTCGCTGAGGAGGCTGATTGATTCTCCCTTAAGATCTACATGATGCTTCTAGGGGCTTATAAGTAGCCAGTTGTGTACAGCTAGTAATGGCTATGTGATGACACTAAGGGCTGTCTGTCACTGCTAGGGACAGTGATGCTGCCAAGGGCTGGGTGCCGAGTCCTAGGGGTACTTGTAAGCCCGGATCTACGGCCTAGAAAACAGTGCATTAATGTTCGAAATAAGGCAAACAGAGTATTGGGTTTTACATCTCGAAGTGTAAGTAACAAGAGTGCAGAGGTCTTATTACAACTATACCTTGCGCTAGTCAAGCCGCACCTCGATTATGCGGTTCAGTTCTGGTGCCCCTATTATTGAATGGGTATATATTCACTAGAGTCGGTGCAGCGAAGAATAACAAAAATGATTCCGGGACTTAGAAACCTTCCATATCAGGACAGGTTAAAGAAACTTAACTTGCATTCTCTAGAAAGACGAAGAGTGCGGGGAGATATGATAGAAGTATTTAAGTAGGTGAAAGGAATCAATAAAGGGGATATAGATAAAGTTCTTATAATATCCGAGCAGGATAGGACTCTGAGCAACGGTTTCAAGTTGGATAAGTTTAGGTTTAGGAGGGAGATAGGAAGAAATTGGTTCACAAATAGGGTGGTGGACGAGTGGAACAAGCTTAGCAACTTTGTAGTAAGTGCGGGAACTCTGGAAAGTTTTAAAAGGAGGCTAGATAGATTCATGGATGATAGAGAGTGGTAGTAACTCTCGACAGGAGCTGCCATGCACAGGCCAACCGGCCTATTGCAGACTCCTTATGTTCTTATAGAGATAGGCGAGACACGTCGCCCAAGGTACACTGGTAGCCTTGCATGGTCCAGGTTGGGTCGCATTTGTGGGACCCTGTGTACACAGGTTGTAGTCCCATAAGGGCAACCTATCCTAGCAGTAACCTGGTGTCAATCATTACAAGAAATATTTGTATAGTAACTTAATGTGTCGTATAAATGAAAAAAAAAATTCTTTGTTTATTATAATCCTAATAAAAAGGTTGAAAACAAAAGGGTTCCAAAGGCAACAATGATAAGAGCCAATTTTTATACTTCCCGAAAAGTAGAAAATCTACAGTACGTCACCGAAAAGTAGATGATTACGATCTTTTGAGAATTAGAAAATCTTAAGATATTTTTTTCTCTTAAGTATTTACTTTAAAGTTTTTTTTTATCAAGTTCGAACTTACGACAATTAAAAAGATCGCAAGTTCGGATTCTCAAAAGATCGTAAGTATCTACTTTACGGGAAAGAGATTATCTACTTATCAAGAAAGTAGATTATCTAATTTTCTCGAAATTTACCGGGAAATTTACGATCTTTTTAATTGTTGTAAGCTCGAACTTAAGAGAAAAAAATAACTTACGATTTTTCTAATTCTCAAAAGATCGTAAGGATCTACTTTTCGGGGAAGTAGATTATTGGCTTTTAGGGAAATATTACCTAATTTTGCGAAGTAGATTATCATAGAAAACGGGAAATTTGTATCATAGAAAATGGGAAATATCTACTTTCCGGGAAAGTTGGTTATCTACTTTCCCGAAAAGTAGATTTTTTTTCTACTTTTCGGGAAAGTAGATTATCGACTTTTCTGGGGAGTAAATTATCGAATTTTGGGCAAATATTACCTAATTTTGCGAAGTAGATTATCATAGAAAACGGGAAATTTGTATCATAGAAAATGGGAAATATCTACTTTCCGGGAAAGTTGGTTATCTACTTTCCCGAAAAGTAGATTTTTTTTCTACTTTTCGGGAAAGTAGATTATCGACTTTTCTGGGGAGTAAATTATCGAATTTTGGGCAAATATTACCTAATTTTGCGAAGTAGATTATCATAGAAAACGGGAAATTTGTATCATAGAAAATGGGAAATATCTACTTTCCGGGAAAGTTGGTTATCTACTTTCCCCAAAAGTAGATTTTTTTTCTACTTTTCGGGAAAGTAGATTATCGACTTTTCTGGGGAGTAAATTATCGAATTTTGGGCAAATATTACCTAATTTTGCGAAGTAGATTATCATAGAAAACGGGAAATTTGTATCATAGAAAATGGGAAATATCTACTTTCCGGGAAAGTTGGTTATCTACTTTCCCGAAAAGTAGATTTTTTTCTACTTTTCGGGAAAGTAGATTATCGACTTTTCTGGGAAGTAAATTATCGAATTTTGGGAAAATATTACCTAATTTTGCGAAGTAGATTATCATAGAAAACGGGAAATTTGTATCATAGAAAATGGGAAATATCTACTTTCCGGGAAAGTTGGTTATCTACTTTCCCGAAAAGTAGATTTTTTTTCTACTTTTCGGGAAAGTAGATTATCGACTTTTCTGGGAAGTAAATTATCGAATTTTGGGCAAATATTACCTAATTTTGCGAAGTAGATTATCATAGAAAACGGGAAATTTGTATCATAGAAAATGGGAAATATCTACTTTCCGGGAAAGTTGGTTATCTACTTTCCCGAAAAGTAGATTTTTTTTCTACTTTTCGGGAAAGTAGATTATCGACTTTTCTGGGGAGTAAATTATCGAATTTTGGGCAAATATTACCTAATTTTGCGAAGTAGATTATCATAGAAAACGGGAAATTTGTATCATAGAAAATGGGAAATATCTACTTTCCGGGAAAGTTGGTTATCTACTTTCCCGAAAAGTAGATTTTTTTTCTACTTTTCGGGAAAGTAGATTATCGACTTTTCTGGGGAGTAAATTATCGAATTTTGGGCAAATATTACCTAATTTTGCGAAGTAGATTATCATAGAAAACGGGAAATTTGTATCATAGAAAATGGGAAATATCTACTTTCCGGGAAAGTTGGTTATCTACTTTCCCGAAAAGTAGATTTTTTTTCTACTTTTCGGGAAAGTAGATTATCGACTTTTCTGGGGAGTAAATTATCGAATTTTGGGCAAATATTACCTAATTTTGCGAAGTAGATTATCATAGAAAACGGGAAATTTGTATCATAGAAAATGGGAAATATCTACTTTCCGGGAAAGTTGGTTATCTACTTTCCCGAAAAGTAGATTTTTTTCTACTTTTCGGGAAAGTAGATTATCGACTTTTCTGGGAAGTAAATTATCGAATTTTGGGAAAATATTACCTAATTTTGCGAAGTAGATTATCATAGAAAACGGGAAATTTGTATCATAGAAAATGGGAAATATCTACTTTCCGGGAAAGTTGGTTATCTACTTTCCCGAAAAGTAGATTTTTTTTCTACTTTTCGGGAAAGTAGATTATCGACTTTTCTGGGGAGTAAATTATCGAATTTTGGGCAAATATTACCTAATTTTGCGAAGTAGATTATCATAGAAAACGGGAAATTTGTATCATAGAAAATGGGAAATATCTACTTTCCGGGAAAGTTGGTTATCTACTTTCCCGAAAAGTAGATTTTTTTTCTACTTTTCGGGAAAGTAGATTATCGACTTTTCTGGGGAGTAAATTATCGAATTTTGGGCAAATATTACCTAATTTTGCGAAGTAGATTATCATAGAAAACGGGAAATTTGTATCATAGAAAATGGGAAATATCTACTTTCCGGGAAAGTTGGTTATCTACTTTCCCGAAAAGTAGATTTTTTTTCTACTTTTCGGGAAAGTAGATTATCGACTTTTCTGGGGAGTAAATTATCGAATTTTGGGCAAATATTACCTAATTTTGCGAAGTAGATTATCATAGAAAACGGGAAATTTGTATCATAGAAAATGGGAAATATCTACTTTCCGGGAAAGTTGGTTATCTACTTTCCCGAAAAGTAGATTTTTTTCTACTTTTCGGGAAAGTAGATTATCGACTTTTCTGGGAAGTAAATTATCGAATTTTGGGAAAATATTACCTAATTTTGCGAAGTAGATTATCATAGAAAACGGGAAATTTGTATCATAGAAAATGGGAAATATCTACTTTCCGGGAAAGTTGGTTATCTACTTTCCCGAAAAGTAGATTTTTTTTCTACTTTTCGGGAAAGTAGATTATCGACTTTTCTGGGAAGTAAATTATCGAATTTTGGGCAAATATTACCTAATTTTGCGAAGTAGATTATCATAGAAAACGGGAAATTTGTATCATAGAAAATGGGAAATATCTACTTTCCGGGAAAGTTGGTTATCTACTTTCCCGAAAAGTAGATTTTTTTTCTACTTTTCGGGAAAGTAGATTATCGACTTTTCTGGGGAGTAAATTATCGAATTTTGGGAAAATATTACCTAATTTTGCGAAGTAGATTATCATAGAAAACGGGAAATTTGTATCATAGAAAATGGGAAATATCTACTTTCCGGGAAAGTTGGTTATCTACTTTCCCGAAAAGTAGATTTTTTTTCTACTTTTCGGGAAAGTAGATTATCGACTTTTCTGGGAAGTAAATTATCGAATTTTGGGCAAATATTACCTAATTTTGCGAAGTAGATTATCATAGAAAACGGGAAATTTGTATCATAGAAAATGGGAAATATCTACTTTCCGGGAAAGTTGGTTATCTACTTTCCCGAAAAGTAGATTTTTTTCTACTTTTCGGGAAAGTAGATAACCAACTTTCCCGGAAAGTAGATATTTCCCATTTTCTATGATACAAATTTCCCGTTTTCTATGATAATCTACTTAGCAAAATTAGGTAATATTTGCCCAAAAGTCGATAATCTACTTCCCCAAAAAGTCGATAATCTACTTTCCCGAAAAGTAGAAAAAAAATCTACTTTTCGGGAAAGTAGATAACCAACTTTCCCGGAAAGTAGATATTTCCCATTTTCTATGATACAAATTTCCCGTTTTCTATGATAATCTACTTCGCAAAATTAGGTAATATTTGCCCAAAATTCGATAATTTACTTCCCAGAAAAGTCGATAATCTACTTTCCCGAAAAGTAGAAAAAAAATCTACTTTTCGGGAAAGTAGATAACCAACTTTCCCGGAAAGTAGATATTTCCCATTTTCTATGATACAAATTTCCCGTTTTCTATGATAATCTACTTCGCAAAATTAGGTAATATTTGCCCAAAATTCGATAATTTACTTCCCAGAAAAGTCGATAATCTACTTTCCCGAAAAGTAGAAAAAAAATCTACTTTTCGGGAAAGTAGATAACCAACTTTCCCGGAAAGTAGATATTTCCCATTTTCTATGATACAAATTTCCCGTTTTCTATGATAATCTACTTCGCAAAATTAGGTAATATTTGCCCAAAATTCGATAATTTACTTCCCAGAAAAGTCGATTATCTACTTTCCCGAAAAGTAGAAAAAAAATCTACTTTTCGGGAAAGTAGATAACCAACTTTCCCGGAAAGTAGATATTTCCCATTTTCTATGATACAAATTTCCCGTTTTCTATGATAATCTACTTCGCAAAATCAGGTAATATTTGCCCAAAAGTCGATAATCTACTTCCCCAAAAAGTCGATAATCTACTTTCCCGAAACGTAGATACTTACGATCTTTTGAGAATCCGAATTTACTCTCTTTTTAATTGTCGTAAGTTGGAACTTAAGAGAAAAAAATAACTTACGATTTTTCTAATTCTCAAAAGATCGTAAGTAACTCCTTTTCGGTGACGTAGATTTTCTACTTTTCGGGAAGTATAATAATTGGCTCTTTTCATTTTTGTCTTTGGAACCCTTTTGTTTTCAATTTTTTTATTAGGATTTTTATAAAGAAAGAAGAGGGTATTTTTTTCATTTATACGACACATTAAGTTAATATACAAATAGGTATTGCAATGATTGACACCAGGTTACTGCTAGGTTAGGTTGCCCTCATGGTACTACAACCTGTGTACACAGGGTCCCATAAAGGCGACCCAACCTGGATCATGCAAGGCTACCAGTGTACCTTGGTCGACGTGTCTCGCCCATCTCTACAGTAAGGGGCTCAGACAAGCCTCGGCACCCAGCCCTTGGCAGCATCACTGTCCCTAGCAGTGACAGACAGCCTTTAGTGTCATCACATAGCCCTGACTAGCTGTACACAACTACCTACTTATAAGTCCCCTAGAAGCATCATGTAGATCTTAGGGGAGAATCAATCAGCCTCCCCAGAGACACAGATGGCTCTTAAGAGCCTCACACATCCCTTAGTTGTCACAAACATCACTTATCCCCTTGAAGATACACTGCCTTGTAATTAATTTTTAATATGTGTAACAATTGAAAAACAAAAACAAAATACAATTACAAAAGTTTGTCCAGAGGAAAAATTCATTGGTTACAAAGTATGTTGTGAACACGTAATAAATAAATAACTGATAATTAAGGTAAATTCTTAAACTGGCATTTATTATTTCAGTGCTGTGCCAGCTGGAGTAAAACATTGTGTTATACAAATGAAGATGAAACTACTGTACAAAATATCGTAGCTTCAACAATGTTATGACATTGTTGACTTATTTTGTACTTCAGTTTTATTTCAACTTGTATAACGAGCTATTTTACTCTTGCTGGCACTGGATTAAAAGATGCTAGTTCAAGAATTTACTGTAATTTTCAGTTCTTATTAAATCATTACAACTTGTTTGTAACATTATGTCACAAGTTCTCTGCATTTTAAGTGAGCTGAAGTCACCTTGGGCATTCCATTGGTGGACCACAGCAGTGACGTCACCACTAGTAGTCTACGTCAATGGTGGAACAGACCACAAGAGCAATGACGTCATCAACAATAGTCTGCCTCATTGGTGAGACAGAAGCCCTTTACTTTACACATCACAATCAGTCCTTCCCTCACTCCTACACCTCACAATCAGTCCTTCCCTCACTCCTACACCTCACAGTCAGTCCTTCCCTCACTCCAACACCTCATAGGGAGTCCTTCCCTCACTCCTACACATCAGTGAATCCTTCACTCCTACACCTCACAGGGAGTCCTTCCCTCACTCCTACACATCAGTGAGTCCTTCACTCACTCCTACACCTCACCGTGAGTCCTTCCTTCACCCCTACACATCACAGCGAGACCTTCCATCACTCCTACACATCACAGTGAGTCCTTCCCATACTCCTGCACCTCACAGTCAGTTCTTCCCTCACTCCTACACCTCACAGTGAGTCCTTCCCTCACACCGAAACTCCTCATAGGTAGTCCTTCCCTCACTCCTACACATCAGTGAGTCCTTCACTCCTACACCTCACAGCGAGTCCTTCCTCACTCCTACACATCACAGTGAGTCCTTCCCACACTCCTATACACAGCACAGCGAGTCCTTCTCTCACTCCTATACATCACAATGAGTCCTTCCCTCATACTACACAACATTGCATGTCCTTCCCTCACTCCTATAAAACACTGCAAATCCTCCTCTCACTCCTTAGTAGGTCAGTAAGTCCTCCTCTCATTCATAAGGTCAGCAAGTCCTTCTCTCATTTACGAACATCACTACATGTCCTTCCCTAGGTCCTACACAACACTACAAGTCCTTCCCTCATTCCTACACAATACTGAAGTCCTTCCCTCAATACTACACAATACTGCATGTCCTTCCCTCAGTCCTACAGTAATCAGTAGATAAACTTTCAATACACCGTTATAATCTATTGTAGCATTTATAAAGACTTGTCGAACCAACAGTAAATATTATACACAATACAACTTCCTGTCATGTCGGGTAGACTGACTTATTGAGGATATATTCATCTTTTCCTGTACACAGACATTAGGAGCATCAATTAACCCTCTCAGTCACAAGTACAGTAGCTCTCTAAGAGCCTCACACATCTCCAAGTTGATATTCACAATATAGCCACAAACAGCCTCTGGTTGGATCAGACTACCCCTGACAACCTTACATAGTCCTTAAATCCATTAGACAACCACCTATGATCACCACACAGCCCTCATTAGCCAAACACTCCGTGGCGGCGGCATATAAGCCCTGGGGGCCTCACATAGCCCCTAGGAGTGACATACTGCCTCAGAACATTTACAACAAATACAATCTTTTTTTTTTTTAAATTTCAATATTCTGCCCACAGGAAATGCTCATTGGTTACAAGTAAGTTGTAAAGCTATACTAATTACTTAATTTTACAGTAAAATCTTAACTAACATCTTGTATTTCACTGCCAGGAAGAATAAAATATTTTCTTTTGCAAATGAAGATGAAACTAAAGTCCAAAATAATTAAGTTGAACAAAATACTTCCTCAACGTCTAGTTACAAATCCACATGAAAGATTACAACAGTGTATTAGAATTTATAAGCTTCGCAACGCCACAAGTCTATATGGTCACTCCTATACATGTCCTTATCTCACCCCTACACCACACTACAAGTCATTCGCTCACTCCTACACCGCACTACAAGTCCTTCCCTCACTCCTACACCACACTACAAGTCCTTCCCTCACTTCTACACCGCACTACAAGTCCTTCACTCACCCCTGGACCACACTACAAGTCCTTCCCTCACTCATACACCAAACTACAAGTCCTTCCCTCACTCCTACACTACACTACAAGTCCTTCCCTCACTCCTACACCACACTACAAGTCCTTCCCTCACTCATATACCACACTACAAGTCATTCCCTCAATCCTACTTAACACTACAAGTCCATCCCTCACTCATACACAACACTACAAGTCCTTTCCTTAGTCCTACACAACCCTGCAAGTCCTTCCCTCACTCCTACACAACAGTGCAAGTCCTTCCCTCATTCATACACAACATTGCAAGTCCCCCCCCTCACTCCTACACAATACTACAAGTCCTTCCCTTACTCCTACACAACCCTGCAAGTCCTTTCCTCACTCCTATACACTGCAAGTCCTTCCCTCAATCCTACACAATACTAGAAGTCCTTCCCTCATTTCTACACAACACTGCAAGTACTTCCCTCACTTCTACACAATACTAGAAGTCCTTCCCTCACTTCTACACAATACTGCAAGTCCTTCCCTCACGCCTACACAATACTAGAAGTCCTTCCTTCACTTCGACACAACCCTGCAGGTCCTACCCACTCCTGTACAAACTTGCTAGTCTTTCCTTCACTCCTACACAACACTGCAAGTCCTTCCCTCACTCCTACACAACCCTGCAAGTCCTGCCCTCAGTCCTACACATTACTACAAGTACTTCCCTTACTCTTACACAACCCTGCAAGTCCTTCCCTCACTTCTACACAATCCTGTAAGTCCTTCTTTCACTCCTACACAACACTGCAAGTTCTTCCTTCACTCCTACACAATACTAGAAGCCCTTCCCTCACTCCTACATAATATTGAAGTCCTTCCCTCACTCCTACACAATACTACAAGACCTTTCACTCCTACACAATACTACAAGTCCTTCCCCCATTTCTACACAACACTGCAAGTCCATCCCTCAATCCTACACAGTACTAGAAGTCCTTCCCTCGTCTATGCAACCTTGCAAGTCCTTCCTTCACTCCTACACATCACTTCATGTCCTTCCCTCACTCTTAAATAATATTGCTTGTTCTTTCCTCACTCCTACAGTGCTACAGTATCTCTACAGTAGTCAGTAGATAAGATTTCAACACTGTCATAATCTGTTTTAGTATTTATGTGGACGTATTTAACCAACACTTAATATATACAATACAACATCCTGTCATGTTTGGCACACTGAGTTATTTAGAGAATGTTCATCCTTTATTGTACTCTTGGTCGTTTCTCTTGTCCATCTTGATGTTGCCTCGTCATCTGTACACCAAGTTATGGTCCTCATCCTCCCTGGAGTAGTATTTTCTGTTAATACCTGTGAAATTAAAATTTTATTAACCAAAAATAGTTTATTTTTGTATATATTAAAGGGCGACAAGAATTAAAATCACTCTTTCTTCATACTCCTCTTTATCAAGAATTTACCACTAGTCAAGCCACAAGTCACAGGAGTGGTCACCACAACAAGCAGGGTAAACACTATAATGACTCTTATATTATCTCCGCCAGGTTCTCAATAATAACCCTCAGATTAACTCAAAATATAGGTATCATGTTGAAGATGAATCATGAAATGCATAACTTAGCATTATAAAGTTAAGAGTCCACAAACAAAGGTCAAGTAAAGGAACAATTTACGTACAGTACAGATGACCACAGCCTAAATTAACCCAAACCCGGACCTCAGCCTCACCATACACTAGAAAAGTACAAAAGTATACACCACTTATCCCCATATAAATATATCCTGAGTCCAGACCAACTGTCCCACACTTCACCACGCACTATCACCAGCCAGACTCGTCTACCTCCCTGCACTTGCCGTGACCCGTACAATGTGGATACCATGCCGCCAATTACCATACTATTTTACCTAACAAATGCACAACGTTAAGCTGATTTCCTTACTACATACTTATTATAAATTAATATATATATAACATACTTGACAATGTTTACATACAGGAACATATATAAAATATAGTCCTACCTACTGAAAAAGCAGAGTAATTACCTCTCAATCAAATATATTCCGTGCCTTATAAAACTCCCTCCCCAAAGATAAAACACTTGTGTTTTACTTTCAGCCTGGTGAATGAGATAGAGCATTTGCTACGAAATTTTCTCACTCCTACACAACATACCAAGTCCATCCCTCACTCCTACGCAAAACTACAAGTCCTTCCCTCACTCCTTCACAATACTAAAAGTCCTTCCCTCACTCCTACACAATACTACAAGTCCTTCCCTCAGTCTTATACAACATACCAAGTCCATCCCTCACTCCTACACAAAACTACAAGTCCTTCCCTCACTCCTACACAATACTACAAGTCCTTCCCTCACTCCTACACAAAACTACAAGTCCTTCCCTCACTCCTACACAATACTACAAGTCCTTCCCTCACTCCTACACAACATACCAAGTCTATCCCTCACTTCTACACAATACTGCAAGTCCTTCCCTCACTCCTACACAACGTACCATGTCCATCCCTCACAACATACCAAGTCCTTCCCTCGCTCCTATACAAAACTACAAGTCCTTCTCTCACTCCTACACAGTTCAACAAGTCCATCCCTCAAACATACCAAGTCCTTCCCTCACTCCTACACAATACTACAAGTCCTTCCCTCACTCCTACACAGCATACCAAGTCCTTCCCTCACTCCTACACAATACTACAAGTCCTTCCCTCACTCCTACACAACATACCAAGTCTATCCCTCACTTCTACACAATACTGCAAGTCCTTCCCTCGCTCCTACACAACATACTATGTCCATCCCTCACAACATACCAAGTCCTTCCCTCACTCCTATATAAACCTACAAGTCCTTCTCTCACTCCTACACAGTTCAACAAGTCCATCCCTCAAACATACCAAGTCCTTCCCTCACTCCTACACAGCATACCAAGTCCTTCCCTCACTCCTACACAATACTACAAGTCCTTCCCTCACTCCTACACAATACTACAAGTCATTCCCTCACTCCTACACAACATACCAAGTCCATCCCTCACTCCTACACAACATACCAAGTCCTTCCCTCACTCCTACACAACATACCAAGTCCTTCCCTCACTTCTACACAAAACTTCAAGTCCTTCCCTCACTCCTACACAAAACTACAAGTCCTTCCCTCGCTCCTACACAACATACTATGTCCATCCCTCACAACATACCAAGTCCTTCCCTCACTCCTATATAAACCTACAAGTCCTTCTCTCACTCCTACACAGTTCAACAAGTCCATCCCTCAAACATACCAAGTCCTTCCCTCACTCCTACACAGCATACCAAGTCCTTCCCTCACTCCTACACAATACTACAAGTCCTTCCCTCACTCCTACACAAAACTACAAGTCCTTCCCTCACTCCTACACAACATACCAAGTCCATCCCTCACTCCTACACAACATACCAAGTCCTTCCCTCACTCCTACACAACATACCAAGTCCTTCCCTCACTCCTACACAATACTACAAGTCCTTCCCTAACTCCTACACAAAACTTCAAGTCCTTCCCTCACTCCTCCACAACATACCAAGTCCTTCCCTCACTCCTACACAACATACCAAGTCCTTCCCTCACTCCTACACAATACTACAAGTCCTTCCCTCACTCCTACACAAAACTACAAGTCCTTCCCTCACTCCTCCACAACATACCAAGTCCATCCCTCACTCCTACACAACATACCAAGTCCTTCCCTCACTCCTCCACAACATACCAAGTCCTTCCCTGCAGAGTTAATCACCATCTATTAAGTCTCTGATTCTTGTTTTTTATTCGACTTCTGAACTGTAATAAATTATGGTCACTGTAAACTACAATTCTCTGGTAGGTGTTGACAAGATATATGTTAAACTTTTCCAGTGCCGTAAGCAGAGCCACAGCTTCTTTCTCTATTGTAGAGTAATTCCATTGCACCAGCCCCAACATCACTGGTAAAACATAAATTTCACTTACGAACAATTCAAAATCCTGTCTCTGCCTCGTCCAGTTCAACACGACTTCAGTCCATCTGGCAGTCGAACCCGAGGTATCCATCATCCACAACAGGTACTTTGCCAGTGAGACACCATACTGTGTTGAATAGTATATACACCAGTATAAACATTAGATCGGGTCAAAATGGGGCATACATATTTTAAATTGCAATTTAGAATTTGTAATAGTCTAGAAAAGTTGCTCCTATATAAATTTTATCAAACTCCAACATTAGTCTTGTATTATTACAGTAAAAGATGGCACCAATTTGCAGCCCTTAACTAATACTACGTAGATCTATCCATACTGTTAATACTGAAATGTTCTTAATTTGGGTTACTTGATCAACAAACACCTTTCCCTCAATACCAATATTTTGTTCTTTTTTCCATCGGTATATAATACAGTTATCTCTTATTTTTCTCTTCAGTGTACAACAGTTTACATTACCCATCATCATCTCTGACGTTTGCCTCGAGCTGCTGGAGGCTGCCCACCATCCGTGCCTCCACACTCGCCTATTTTATTTTTCTAAGTCGCGCATTTTCACCTATATGAAGGATCCAATTCATGATATAAGTGTTAACAAATTATGTTTGAGGAATATTGTTCACTTCTTTGATAACTGCCCTGTTCACACGGCACGAGAGATGAAGCGCTGGTCAGAGGAAAGGTCGAATGAAATTGACCTTTTGGACTGGCCATCTAAATCTCCAGGTCCATATTCAATAAGTTTCTTTCAGTTGAACAATACAACTTTTCCTTTACCCATTAGAATAATAATGTTGTATTCTTATTCAAACATTAAATATCACAAATATAATATTGTATAGGGCCATTGCTTGTGTTAAGCGATTACTATGACTGTTTGTGAGTGCTACCCAGACCTCAACCCTATAGAGACCATTTGGACCCAGATAGTGAACGCGTGGGAACCTGAAGACAAGCTAAACACTGGTCCCGACTCCTCCTACACACCCAGGACGAGTGTGAGCAGTTTGTGAGGAACCAACCACCTATATAACCTTGTGTCTCAGTCCCAAGAAGGCTCCAGGGGGCTATATAAAAGGGAGGCCATAGGACAGGCTATTGATATTCTGTATGACCTGTGTTGGTAAATATTAAAAGTAAAAGTGATTTCCACCCTCGTATTTTTCAATATTTATCCTCATATCTACGTTATCATATATATCTAATTACTGGTGATTAAAACCTGAACAACTTAAAAAAAATCATAAATATATATATGGATGGTACATTTTTGAATATGGGTACTACATTTGTCTGTTTCCACAAGTCTGGCACAACTCCCGTGTCTAATGATTTCTTAAATAAATCTGTTCCTTACACTCTTTCAAAACTCGAGGGAAAATTTCATCCGGCCCTGGGGATTTTTTGTTCTTTAATTTATTTATCTTCTTAAGAACATCCTCTTTTCTGATAGTGATATTCTTTAATTTCTCTTCTTCATTTCCCTAAATATCAGTGAGTATCTTGCGAAGGTCACAAATATTTTTTTCCCAACACAGTAAATACGGTGATAATAGAAATAAACTATTTATTTGACCATTATACTTCACTTGACTATGTAATAATTTATAGCACAAAACTATATTATTCTACTTGTCGAAACTATCACCTTTACACTGGTGATTGGAGGTTGGCAAGTGAGTTACTTACCACCACCACAGACACTTCCTCCACAGTGACCAACTGATGTACTCAAGATGGATCTGATTGTTCCTGGCTACAATATTTGACGGTCAGGTGAACAAGGTAACACAGCCTCTTACACTGGGATTTAAAACGCTCATATAAATCGTGTTTGGTTTAAACAAGATAAAATTATGAAATCACTAAGATATGGCAGCAGCCCATCTTGTATCACCTGAAGATTAACTACCCTAACACCCCACCACCCACCACCACCAAAAGTGTCACTTCTGTGTATAACAAGTAAAATCTGATTGGGTGCCTCATCTTCACGTGACGGCTAATGTCGAGCTGAGTTTGGCTGCGCTGAGTGGTTAGTTGCTTATATTGTTACATACGTTTTAGCCTAAAAGTGCTGTTTACATTTTGTTCCCGACAATCATAGACCACTTAGAACACTTTTGAATACACCAATAAAGACTGAAGGCATAATGTACACAGTTGAGACATCTCTATTACGCCGACTGGGAACAACCACTTATAAGGTTTGATCATGGACACGATTAGGTGTTAATCTAATGTTCATAATCCTCAAAAGCCGTGTTAAAGGACTCCGTATAAATGTTAAACCGGATAATGGTCTAGGGGAGAAGGTCGGGTTAATCAGCGTGGGTGGTCGCCTTGTTCTGGTACCTAACCTTAAACTCCTACAACCAAATCACGTTGAAATGGATTTCTACCCCAGTGAAGCTGTCAAGATCATTCAATATAATTACGTCCCAGTCATCAAAATTTCTATGCAATTAATGGGCTATTGAATTGACGTAGATTGGAGAGAGAAATAAGTTGTAAGGGAAATATACACAGCGACATACCTTATATTTTTCAACACCAACACACACATGATGGCGTCTGTATTTTATAATCCTTGACAACTGGATGTATTAATTTAGGAGCATTTTGTAAACGTTAACTTCCGTCACACATCCACTAATCGCCTCGACCGTCTCACTACTGGCCGGCTCCCTCCCTCCACGTCTGGCTGTCCCTGGTCTAAAGTTCATCCACATCTCCACCACACACTGAACCATCTCCAGTACGAACATACGCTCTTGTGGTGTTGAAGGATATGATATAAAGCGTCACTTGCGAACCTTAGTAATAACACTTAATCGGATGGCTGGCGTGGCCATATTTGTTTTACTTAATTTGACACCATAAGAAAGTACTGATACCTTCCAAAGTGACAACTGAGAGCTCGACTCCCAGACACTGAACCACCCGATCGAAACTTCTATCTAACCGACGCTCTTGTAATGATAAGGACCGGATATTACAAGTAAATGCTCACTAACAGAAAAACTGAGTTGCTTCAGCAGGAAATAATGGGAAACGTTTTTTATTCAGCTCATCAATAAAAATCACAGATGGTTCAGAGAAATGTGGCGCCAAGCTCGACTCCTGATTCAGCGCTTCGTTTGTGGTGACCAGCCACTCAGAACTCATGATACAAACGACAGGTTGACATATTCCCATTGGTAGAGGTTCTGCATGATGAATACATTCTGAATAAATTACACATAATGTCATGTAGATAATCAGAATTTATTGCATATGCCAAACAAAGATTTTTATTTGGTATATTACGATATATTTATTTTTATGAGAAAATCTACAAAATGGCGTAAACCAACCGAAATAACCACTAATTTGTACCAACTGACACTGCTGGTAGTTAAGGCGGGCGAGGGAGACGGCTGAGGGGTGGTAATGTGTGGTGTGTGTGATGATGATGATGAATGATGGCGTACATGTGATGAAGACGATGATGATGCATGATGATAAATAAGGAATGATGACGATAATGATGGCGTATATGTGATGACGACGATGATGATGAATAATGATAAATAATGAATGATGATGATAATGATGGTGATGATGAATAATGATGATGATTAATGCTGCTGAATGATCCCCAGTTATTATAAGACAATTCATCATCACTACAGACACACTTGGTGAGGTTAGGTTAGGTTTCATTTCACCCCACATTATGGCTTCGTCCCTGTGCAATAATAACCTACCTCAGAGTTCCTCATTTACTATTTATGAATGTTCAGTCATACTAATTCCCTTAGTGGCAAACCTCTGGATGAAAGGCTAAATATAAAATGATAATACACGCGTAGTTGCTAGTGGCGTAGTTGCTAGGGGCGTATCCAAAGGCTGAGTATTCATCGGGACACAAGCCATCTGGGTGGTTAGTTTATCCAATGTTGGTGCAGGCGAAAACCGGAAATCATACTACGTCAGATATACATTTAAACCAGAGGCAATTCGAACCCTGGACTTGTGAGAGAGAAATACGCACGTTACGATATACAACCCAAGATCCAAGTGAACCCCTGCTGTTGGTTCGTCTCCTTCTCCCTGGCTGGATTTTCAACCTGAAGTGATTGCCCTCGGTGGACCGCTCCTGAAATCCCACGTGAACCCTGTTATTCTCTGCTAATATCACCTCTCCAGGATCGCCCACTGGTCCCCAGGTAGGGTCGTCCTCTACACTGATGGTTCTGTTGACCCCGCTACAGGTCGGGCCGGGGCTGGTATCTATATCCCCCGTCCTGGTGCCCCTGAGCCTATCAAACTGTCTCTCAGAGTTTCTGACGGGGCATCCTCCACTCAGGCGGAACTAATAGCCCTCCTTGCTGACCTTCTCGCTGAGGAAGAAACAGATGGTTTCTGCCCCTTGCTTGTGTGCTGCGATTCCAGGTCTGCTCTCGATGGGATCGCATTTGGATCAGGGGAAAATAAGGACCTCATCCTCCGAATACGAGGGTTAACATCCACACTTCAGGATGCAGGCCGTCCTGTGACATTCCTATGGCAACAGATGGCCTTGCCAAGACTGGCTGCAACAAGGCCACACCTGACTACGTTGTTCCTCGAACACTTTTACAGCTTAGGACCCAAATTCGCCGCAAACAGAGAGAAGCTCGGGAAGCAGCCATCCCCCTGGACTCCCCGCCCACCTCGTACGATGTCTTCCGTAAACTTCCTGACCTCTCGTATGTCTATGGGAAAGGGTCGCGGAAAAGGGACGTGATTGCTGCCCCTATCATCATTGGGTATGACTGCTTGGGAGATTGGTATCCCCACATCCCCTGAGCAACGCTCTTGTGCATTATGCAGAAGACCCGACAGCCGCACCCTTAGCCACTACCTCCTAAGATGTCCCCAAACACAACGCTTCCGTGACGCCTGCTGGACCACCACTCCACGACCCCCTGAAGGAGACACGATGATCCTTCCCATACTGGCCAGATATTATGTAAATAACATTGATTATGTGTTAAAGGAATATCCTTCCTTCCTTAGGCTTTAGTAAGCCCCTTTATAATATTTATACTGTATATACTTGTGACACTTGCCAGATGCTTCTGGTGTTATTGTACAGGGGTACCTAGTGACGGCACTAGGATCCCGCTTCCTCTATCAAGGAATAAACCATTGAAATTGAATTGAATTGATCCAAGTGACGGGCTAGGTGTTTACACTGTCAAGGGCAAATAATTATATTGGAAATGTTGGTTAGTGATCCCATTACATAATTTACTTCAGCAATAGCAGCATATGGGCCCCGGTGACGATACCTACCACTCTTACCTTAACAAAAACTTCAACTGAACAAGGTGTTTAACATGACATAACCAGGCCGATGACCCTCATGTATGTATGTATGTATGATTTTTACTCAATAAATTCATACAAAATCAAGGTCCCAGTACACTGCAACAACAATGTACCGATACTTATTCTAGGATTTTATTCATATATCCTCATACTAGCTTAGGTTAATAGCCATCTTAATAGCAGTATTTTCTGTCCGAGCCACGGCATCCACAACCTGTACACACGGCGGAGAGCTACACTACCGCCTCCTCCTCCCTGGACCCCACAGTACAACAACACAACTTGTTATCACCTTACCTTCACTCAACTGCTAATAACCACAACGTAGAGTCCTGGAATTCCTCACGACGCCACAAACACGAGGTAATCCACAAACAGCAAACGTAAAACATGGAAATAGTGATCAAATACTGTTTGACCACACACACGCATGTTGCCGCCACCACTGCCGTACCTCTAATGATCACTGGCGAGTGGCGAACCCGAGGTGCTTCGATTCCTTAATTCATTGGTTCGCTTTACTGATTCATATGAAAATAATCGACTGGACGGCGGAAAGAACTCCATACACGATTGGTCCGTCATCTATAATCTCATTAATTTTCTTAAATCACTTGATGAAGTCCTGAATGCAATGGGTGGCTGGACCAAATACTATGATGTGTGTATTGGTGTATTGTTTGGATTTTAGTATTGTTTGTAAATACAATTAAAATATATCAACTCACCTACAGTGTTATCTTATATCCATGTCCTTAATGATGTCTTAAACTATATCGCATGAAAATTCATAACAAAGTAACAGCCACAAATTATGTATTGTGTGGTATACAATGATCTGTGTGACACGTCGTGGAATGTGTTGTCTTATAACACAATATAATTATATAGTTACAATTGCTACCATCATTGAAATGCTCATGATGTTCAGCACACAATATTAACGGTAACTGAGCACACTCCAAAATATATGAAGCTTGCATATTGTGGTGGGGTGTTAAACACTGGAACTTGGAAGAATTGGAACAGTCACCTAGATTAAGTCTGAATACTATTTTACAATACTGATAACTTTTTCACTCCACTCTTTTTAACATAAGTATATAATTATATAATATTGCATATTATCACAAATATTTATTAAGCAAAGGATGGGTGGAATATAAATAAATATTACCATAATCCCTTTGTCGGAATAACAACAAAATTGTGACGTGGTCGCTGAGCAAAACTAGCTGATCAAAGCCCTTCACCCTGATCCATGCATATTTCACTTTTATCCTTAAAGTATCATTGTGACCTGAGCGGCAATAAGCACCCAGGGCACTGCACCTGTTCCATGAATTCGTAACCATAAAGAAACAACTGTAAGACAAAACGTAGTTAAAAAGGCAGCTTGAAATTATGGTGGTATAAATAAAACTGCCTCTCATCCAGTCCCCTCCCCCCAACACACTACAGTGGGCGACATCTGTTGGTCGACCATAGCATTTCTCCCAGCTGTTTCGAAACTTCAGACTCAAAGCAATTCGAACCCTCACTGTGGCTGGGTAGTGGACATGACTTTGGTGCACGATAGTACAGTATTGATAATTTAATAAAATCTCTTAAGATTACGTCGGCAACAAAAGTGTCACGGTTATGGTTAGTACTGAGATTATACCACTATACCTGTCCATCTACAGCAGGCAGCAGGACCAGTCTATGACACTTACTGTATATATGAAGGATTAGAATTACAACCTTGGTAAAATATAGTGACCACACCACAAACGAGATCTCACATACTCTTCACGTTCACAACGGCTCTCGGCATGACTACGTATGATTTCTTTATTACGAGGAAATCAAAATAGTAAACAGTGCATGACGTTAGCAGATATCAAAATTTTAATCATAATCACATGTCATGTAATAATGATTTTAAACGATTACAATGTCGACATGTTTGTAAAGATAATAATATGTGACATGTAATTGATTATATTATACATGTAATCGCCCCATGTCTTGGTGTTATCCAACGAGACACTACCAAATACGCAGGTTTTCTCCGAATTCTCTTGTTACCTCCTGTACTAACACTGTTCAATGATGGTCGTAACAAACAACAGACACTCTCTGAATGGCTAGTAAGCTAATAAGTGGCAGACAAGATAAATAAATTAAAATGGTGACAAGGAATAGGGACCTTGGCTCCATTAACCCACACAGGAAAAACAAAAACAAAATCAGTCAAGTCACGAAAGGTTGGTGGACATATTACGTCCCTTGAACAATAAGTGACCCTCAAAACAAGTCCCGGAGAAATACTTTAATTATTAAATTTATTTTTATGCTGTTTCTGGAAAGTCTGTCAGGAGTTGCATTGTCTCCTTTGCTTACGTGCGTCCGGAAGTTGTGAACGACTTAACTAACACAAACAGCAACAGACTTTAGCTTAACTTAGAATGTGAATATATCGTAAGATTTTTTCAGGTGTGGCGAAGGACTAGGCCGCCTTTACTGACAACCATGATTTTGTAAACAGGAGGAAATTCGCTCTTTATTGTGGCTAAGGGTTTTATTGTTATTCAAAACCAACCACAGACGTGAATATTCCTCCACCCCCCCACACACAGACATCCCCACACACAGACACCCCCACACACAGACACCCCCCTCACACAGACACCCCCACACACAGACACCCCCACACACAGACATCCCCACACACAGACACCCCCACACACTCAGACACTCCCCACACACAGACACCCCCCTCACACAGACACCCCCACACACACAGACATCTCCCCACACACAGACATCCCCCCACACACACAGACACCCCCCACACACTCAGACATCCCCACACACTCAGACACCCCCCCCACACACACACAGACACCCCCACACACAGACACCCCCCTAACACACTCAGACATCCCCCACACACACAGACACCCCCCACACACTCAGACATCCCCACACACACAGACACCCCCACACACTCAGACATCCCCCCACACACACACAGACACCCCCCTAACACACTCAGACATCCCCACACACACAGACACCCCCACACACTCAGACATCCCCACACACACACAGACACCCCCCACACACTCAGACATCCCCACACACACACAGACACCCCCCACACACTCAGACATCCCCCCACACACACAGACACCCCCCTAACACACTCAGACATCCCCACACATACAGACACCCCCCACACACTCAGACATCCCCACACACACAGACACCCCCCACACACAGACACACCCCAAACACACGGAGACCCCCCACACATGAATGTTTTCTCACTCTCTGGGAAAGTTTCGAAGGCGAGGGAGCTATGGACACGGTTCTGAGTTTTTACCCCTGACTGAAGGATTATAGAGTGACTTGAGTTACTATACCAAGCCCCAGTAATTCAGTTTCGAAGGACTCTATTTAATTCCCAAACCCGAAATCAACACAGACCAACTAACCTAACAATCCAACCTAACCTAACATAAATTTAGCCATATCATAACTAACATAGGGTAACCAAACTTAACCTGACAAAATTGAACTAAACCAAATCTAACCAAACTGTCGCCTACCTCTCTAATATATCATAAACCCACAACCCTCAGTTTTTGGTTTGGGTTTAAATCTGAGTCAGGATATTAGTTTGGTCCTATTTCTGATGACATATTGGTAGTCTTTTAAAACCCGTAGTGTGGGCGAGTCAGATAGAGTGTTCTCACATCTCTATGGAAAATTTAACACCGAAGCATTCAGAATCCATCGCTGTGTTGTTATTTAATTGCCGGGAGATTATACCCTTCAAGTGTTTTAATACATTTCATTATTATCTACTGTAGTTTCATAGTTAGTAAGATGCGTTTTTATATCGCTAGTTAAAGAATGAACAAAACAAAATTCTACGAACTTTGTAGAATCGATTATTATGTCGTAGTTTAAATGCGCAAAGGAAATATTTCTTTACTAACTTCTTGAGAATGTAAAGTATTGTGATGGGTGATATCCTACGGCGAGCCATCACCCAAAAAAAAAAAAAAAAAAAAAAAAAATAGCGTTCTAGTAACTCCAGGGTCGACCACCAGAGTTGCCAGCTCCTAAATTGTTGAGAAATTTTATGGTTCTCTTATCTTTACAGCCTCCTCGTAAACCCGGGAAAACCTGCCACCTCCAGATTTTCAAAGATTCCTACGTCATTTTTTTCCCCTCCCCGTAACTGTGAGGAATGAAGGAACGCATCTAATCATCATAAAATAGATGTGTAATTTGAGCGTCGTTTTGTCCCCCCCCCCCCGCCAATTTGTGACGAATCTTAAGTAACTTGGGATCCGGATTCACAGAGATTCGTTTGTTAGTTAGTCCTCGTAACTGGAGGGTAAACGACCTGCAATAGTATACAAAATTACACCGAGACTAACCTAACTATTACGTTCCTTTAGCATAATACAGATGACATAATAGTCTTCTTTTAATTCTCAATGTTTGCTTTCTTCACTGTTTTCTTTAAATTGCCTTTTTCTTCCTTTCCTTCTCACTGTTTTCTGTGTTCTCTCTCTTCCTCTATGTCTTCTTTACTCCTCACTGTGCACTTTCTTCTTTAAGTTCACAGGACGATGCACAAATTCAAGTCTCTCTCTCTCTCTCTCCTTTCCTTGTGTTTGAGTGATTTATCTCATTTTTTCTTATGCATAACTATTTAGCGATTTCCCCATCTCTCTCTCTACATCTACGTGTCCGTCTGTCTCTATCCACCCATCTATCTATCCACCCATCCATCTATCCACCCATCTTTCTATCCACCAACATATCTTTCTTTTAACGCAACCATCCCCACCCCCCAAAATTTCTCATCTCTCCTTTTTTGGGGGTAGAGAAAGTAAGAGGAGAAAGATTAGAGGAGGGAGGAAAGTGGCTGATAATTGTAGTTTGGAAATTGAAGAACTTTAGGAGGAGGCAGTGAATGGCGGCCTTGCTACTGACTAAACTGATAGAGTTATGCCTGATTGTGGTTGATTTTTAGAGCTGTTTTTTTTCCTGGTTGGTTGTCCATTTTGGCGGCACTGGCACTATCTCATTGGTGTTTTGAAGGTCATGTCTCTCTCTCTCTCTCACATACACAGGGAGGTGTTGAGGACTGGAGTGGGGATCGGGAGCCGGAGGGGGCGGGGCGGGGGCGGAGGGAAGGGCGCCAGGGAAAGTCACACTACACACAGAGCCTCAAACTGCAGCACCTTCCCATGATGCTAGAGCCAACCAGATACAGTACCTCGCCACCAGGGGCACAGCGCCCCGGGGGGAGAGGATAGCTTTATTGCCCAACTTGTGTCCGTGAAGTTATACTACAGCTACGAGTTCCATGGTCGCTGTTTATTCCCCTGTGTGGTTCCCAGGACGTTATCTTTCCATGTAACAGAGGGAGGATATATGACAGTATTTCCCGAGTGACAGAGGGGGTGATGTGACACAATGTCCCTCAAGCAACAGAGGGAGGACATATGACTGTATTTCCTTAGCAACAGAGGTGGATATATGGAGGTATTTATTTCCCCAGATCAAGGAGACGATATATAATGTCATTTCCAAAGCAACAGAGGGAGATATGTGACGTTATCTTCCCAGACATCTAAAATTTTCCGAGTAACAGGTTGGTTTTGAAATTAAAGGAGTAATTACAAAGTTACTTCCTTTTAGGGATATTTTATATTTAAGGGAGATCTTTCATTTAAGGTTGAGAGATGTGTCTACTGTCTAGCAGAACAAAATGTTAGGAAATCCACCAGTAATCCACGTGTCACGCGAAGGATAGATGCAGCTTGAGAGAGGATTAAATAAACAAAACACAGGGCTGAACGTTGAGGATTCCTTCCACTGGACTGGTTGTACGAATGGGGAACCCAACCAAGACCAACGAAATCTAGCCTAATCTAACCTTTTCATACCCTAACTCATAAGGCAATCTAACTAAACCTATTCTGATCTACCTTTACCCTTAATCTAACCTATCCTTAAACCACCCCTTTTCAAATCTTACTTAACCAAACCTAACTTAATCTGACGTACCCATAACTTAACCAAACCTAACTTAATCTGACGTACCCATAACTTAACCAACCCTTAACCTAATAATCTAACCAAACCATCGATTCTAATATGACAAATTTGTTTGGATCTCAGGTTTGGAATTTGTCTGGGCAGTATGAATGATTGGGGTCGAATTTGGTCATATACAGTGATTTTATGTCAGTGGACCTGTATAAACTGGGATTGTATTATTCTTGTGAGGAAGATGATAGTTGGTACATTTGTCTTGTATGAATATTATAAAGGGAGATTAAAGTTAGTTAGTCTCGGGTTCATAGGTATTGAAAATGTCCTCCGCCCGGACTAACATATATGTGGGTGTGCAGCCAGAATAAATAAATAACACTAAATTAAATCAAATAAATTAATAAATAAATAAATAAAAAGCGTCTAGTGTCATCAATAGGTAGTTCTTAAGACGGTGTAGATGAGCCTTTCTGTCTGTCTCGTGCTCAACGTGGCTCATTAGATAGGTAGATATTTAATAAAACTCCTCATACAAGTTCACACTGGTTCAGGGTGCATGCTAGCAGTATGAGTAATAACTGCATTGTAAGCCACAGTTCGTAGTCATTGGACCATCTAAGACGGGTCATTTTTATCACTCTTGAACGCACTTAAACTACCTCTAATACCACTTGTTTTGGTCGAGAATATTAGATCTGGCAGCACAGTAACGTGGCAAGAAGCGGCAGGGTCGCTGGGTGTGACATTAACCAATCACGGTCTGACTTACAGCACACGTAGTCACCTCCCCTGTGAGCAAGGCAAGGCGTCATTGGACAGTGAGGTATTGCTTTAGATTATACACACTCGGAGGGAACAGCCAGGGAGATGCACCAATATATACAAGTCGGTCTTCGCTGAGTGCTCCTCAGTTGAGTGAAAGTAAAAGTTTTTTTTTCCCTTAAAGTCGCTGACGCTGTCCAAGAGGGAAAATCAAGGAGGGGAGTTCCTCCTTCAACGTTTATTCATTTTCTTTCTCTCTTTAACTCTTTCACTTTCCTAATTTTGATGAAAAATCGAATACGAAAAACAGGGAAAATATCGCGAAGTTTTGCGAATGAAAATTTTAAAATCATCAAGTGCAAATAAATAAATAAACATTATACACAAACACCAGACCAAGAGTAGGTCCATCCACAGGCCTACCCACAGGTCCACACCCAGGTTCCTGCATGGTTACATAATAGGTCCTATACAGTGCTTCATATAGTATTCGTCTAGAGTCTAGACTAAGCTGTGTGTGGCCCCAACACCATGGAGGACCTACGTGGTATAGGTTGGAGTCATAATCACCAGGAAGCGAGATACGACACTAGGATAACACGACTCGAGATTCAAGTTGATGTACTGAACCGTTTGTTAAGCTGGCGCGTACAGTATGTTTGACGCACACACACACGCGCGCACACACACACACACACACACACACGAGAGACAGATGCCTCGTCCATCTTCAGTAAGGCAGTCAAAAACAGTGGAGCCTCAGCCCAGGAGACTCTACCTGAAGACTTACTGTAATTACTCACTGACAAAGTACAGGTGTTATTGACCGGGTCGCCAGTGTTTACACCTTGTCAAATGTCACGTCTGGGTTTTAAGGCGCCACTTATTTTTTCTTTATAGTTATTTTTTTATTTCTTTATTGTTTTTTGGGGGGCGGGGAATGGGGGCGGGGGATGGGGTCGGGGGATGGGGGCGGGGGAGGGGGTGGAGAAGAGGGAAGTGGGGGTATGGGGTGGTGAGGAGAAGGTCATTTTACACAGCCAGGTTATAGATTCATACCCGAAGTTTTGGACACTATTTACAATGAAGTTAATAATGTTTCTGGGTGGATCATCATCATACACAATTTTCTTGCGTCAGCTGATGTACAATGTGTGTGTGTGTGTGTGTGTGTGTAATAATAATAAATAATAATAATAAACGGTTTATTAATAGAGTTGCAGCCGGTGGCTGAAAATATACAAACTTACATGTGATTTAGACATAATGGTATACGTTCAATACATTTACAGGGCTGTACAGTACATAAATCAGGAGCTGTTTTTTATTTTAACAATAGATGGGATGGTGTGTGTGTGATAAAATTGCATTGCAGGGTGTTGTATTTTACTGTATTTGTCATCACGGGAGGGGGGGGGGGTTGAGGTGAGGCTGGATAGATTCATGGATGATAGAGAGTGGTTGTAACTCTAGACAGGAGCTGCCATGCACAGACCAACTGACCTATTGCAGACTCCATATTTTCTTATTTTCTTTATGTTCTTATATGTGATTTACACTCTTACGTAAAACAACCAGAAGAAATGTAAGTGAATGAGTTTACTTTCATTAAATCCAACAATAGAGTATAAGAAAAATAACAAGGAAAAGGTTAAAATAATAGTGTCACCATTTGTCGCACTGTACACTGTATACCTGACACAACCTACGTCACGAGGGAACAGGTGTCAGGGCTACCAACATGACCATTAACCACGTATTATATTCCAGGCTGTTATATACCTGTAAGTCTTTTCTTTAATTGTCAATATGGCCATACGATGCCTTTATGGACGACTGTGCATGAATAAACACTACATCACTAAGACGATCTCCTCAGACGCGAGTAATCCCCCCTACCCCCACCCGGCCAGGTTATCTGTCACAGGGAGAATACTTTAAAAATCAGACAGGAACGCTGGCGGCCAAGTTTATGAGCAATTGCCTTAATGCACCTGTAAGTGGCCAGAGCCATTACTTACCCTGACCATTTACTTTTCTTTGCCCAGTATACAGTAGAATGTTACTCGTGTTGTTTACTCTTAAGTTGTTCAGAGTCCGGTCATTTATTTTCGCTTTTTTTTTTAAGAGTTGAATTTAACACCTGATTTGGTCTTTTATATTTACTTAAGCTACTTTTTTTTATCCAGGTTATTTATGTTTGTCTTTCATATAATAATTTTTTACTTTTGTATATATGGATACACACACATACACACAATCACATGCACCGAACCTCACATGTACACCCACCCACATATAACCCCCCCCCCCCCACACACACTTACACCTCCCCCCACACACCCATACTTCCCCCCACACACCCATACCTCCCCCCCACACACCCATACCTCCCCCACACACCCATACCTACCCCCCCCCCCCACACACACCCGACAAACACGGTAACAACCATGTTCTGTGTGTCAATTTTACCATCACGAGAGCTCAAAATTATCACCACATAAAGATCCTCAGCAACACGGAACTAAAACACCAGAAAAAACCCGAATATACAAACGTTCTATTTTTGGCTCCGTGTAAATACGATTTTTTTTAAAAAGAGTTTCGTGACTGGAGGGAATTATCGATACACAACCGCTCACTAACGTTCGTGTTAGTTCATGAAATATTACTTCCATTACTTTTTTGTTAGTTGTAAGTTGTAATATAACCTTTTTCTTTATAATTTACAGATATTAGAAGGATATATGACTAGTTAAAGGAGTTATTAGATCGTGTAGGTATATATAATGGCACGCTACAGTATACTGAGATTCTTATTATGTATATTAGTCTTGTATAGAAGACGATAACAATCACCATTTAGATACTATTAAAACGACAACCACCATTCCTACAGAAAGCAACAACAACTACTCACACACCCAACAATAACAAGACTACAATTAACTTTCCTTCCTCAAAACAAACTCATAAGAATCCGACTCCCGGGAAGGCAGTGTTCGTGAGTAGCATCCGGATTTACACGAACGTAAACAGTGACGTTCCGAGTCGGATGTATCTCAAGAGGCGTTCATGCTTCAATGAAAAATATATTCGGTATTTATTTATTTATTTTCCTGTTTGTTTCTCTACCTTTCTATCTAACTGTTACTCTCATTACTATGTTTTCTAATAATTGTAATCTAACTTTCTGTCTTTTTTTTGCCACTGTCCATATTTCAATCTATCTGCCTGCCTGCCTGTCCAACTTTTAACCTAACCAACCTGTCTTATCTCTCTCTCTCTCTCTCTCTCTCTCTCTCATCAATAATTATGTAGGATAGTAAAGTTTTGGGGACAAGATAACAGGAGTTTCTTGGTCGTAAAAATATGTATTAAAGTTGAATTTTGGTTTAGAGTCACGCAACTTTCACTGTGTAAAATCTCGCAGCTGTCATCGGGGTAGAATCACACAGCTGTCATGGGGGAAAGTCACGCAGCTGTCATGGGCTAGTCACGCAGCTGTCACAGTGTAAGGTCTCACAGCTGTCATGGGGAAAAGTTACGCAGCTGTCACGGTGTAAAATCTCGCAGCTGTCATGGGCTAGAATCATACAGCTGTCATGGGATATGTAAATTACCTTATAAAAAATCTATTTCATCACGTTTATATCCCAAACGCCAATCTAAGTTTCCACCATTAAATTCGCTATCTCCACTAAGACAAAGCACACAATGTAAATTTTTGTGTAAGAAACAAATCGAAATAGACATAAGGTCAGTTTAATCGTAAGCCTGACACCACCATATGAGGAGCGGAGTCAGGCGAGGAAAAATTCGTTCAGTCAGCCAGTCAGTCATAATATCAACACCCCTTCAGGTAAATAACAATGACCTGGATGGCCTACTAAATGACAGAAACCACGATGTATGATGCGGCTACCGTACACTAATTAACCTGTAATTATCCCATTATCACGTCTGGTACGGGTGGTGGGGAGTTACCTGGGTCATGAGAGTGGATCCTGGCTACAGTGGTTAAGCTACAGCGTCCTCTACACCACTGATTACTGTAGCTGTGTGTGTGTCTGGTTTACAGAGTAAATTTTTTATGTATTTGTGTGTCCCTTAGCTGACCCAGTAAATCTAACCTGACGTGATAAACCTGGCATAACCAACCTCACCTGGCATAACCAACCTCACCTGGCATAACCAACCTCACCTGGCATAACCAACTTCACCTGGCATAACCAACCTCACCTGGCATAACCAACTTCACCTGGCATAACCAACTTCACCTGGCATAACCAACTTCACCTGACATAACCAACCTTACCTAACATACCCAACTTTACTTGACATAATTAGCCTTACCTGACATAATGAACCTTACCTGACATAATCAACCCTACCTGACATACCCAACCCTACCTGACATACCCAACCTTACCTGACATACCCAACCTTACCTGACATAATGAACCTTACCTGACATACCCAACCCTACCTAACATACCCAACCTTACCTGACATAATCAACCCTACCTGACACACCCTACCTTACCTGACATAATCAACCTTACCTGACATACCCAACCTTACCTGACATACCCAACCTAACCCAACATCGTCTAAAATAACTTTACATTAGTCATAAATAATTCCCCCCTGTAACCTCCTCACAGTTCCAAGATGGCGCTTAAGGTGAATTACTAATGGAGACGCAATTATCGATTACATTATTTACCTCAAGACTGTAGCTCCGAGAGGGGACAGTTCTGGAGAGATGGCGTCCGTGGCCACATCAGCTGATTACTTGTATATCTGGAAACCCCGACAGACGTACAAGAGAAACAAACTCTATCAGCCGCCGAGTTCCGAGTCAACGTCGCCACCAAAACAGATCAGACTGTAAACAAACGACTCGAGTCTGTCCTTCAGTATTTATCTGGGTGAGTTTTCATTTCCCTAAAAGCTTAATCCTCCTGATTTTATCTTTTATTTATTCTATGTGATATTTTCTCTTGCCTTTTTCAGACATGTATGAAAAAAAAAAAGTATATATAGTGGTCAGACGCTCATTTGATCAACGTAGTGTTGCCTTGACGGATGGTGTCAACAATGATGTGATGCCATATCTTGATGACCTACAATGTTTACCTCGTAATAAGAGAATAACACATAACCTCCTTTTAATGCCCCCACCTCCGGGAACATGGTTGGGACTTAAATTACGCCAAACCCAAACTACTTTCCATATCTTAATTTATATGTGACAATAGAGGGTGCTGATACAATACACCCAAGAAGCAAACCAATTTCCTTTCATAGTGTTTCTCCAAAGTTCAGCTTGAGCTCACGTAAATAGGTGGCCTCTCAGAGTATTGGTGCTGCGTAGGATTTTTTTCTGAGAAGTGATTGTGTTCGTATTTATGCTGAAGCTTGTTAACCTCAATCATATCCCCCCCCCCTCCCCTCCTTCCCCCGCCTGTCTTGTACAATAGCTAAAACAACTATCTGTGCTCACTTTGTGGGAAACAATATGAGACCATGGACGATAAATAATGGTATATGAGGGCTGTCACTAGTCACACGTAAAATTTAGGAACATATCGACCCATAGTTGTTTTAGCTGCTGTACTATCTGTAGACCCAACAATTTGCATCTGTCTTCAATGAAAACATTTGCTAAATCTGGGAGTTGTTTCGTTGCTCTATGCGGTACTTTTTTTTTCAAATAGTTTAAGGTGACCAACATTGATCTGCATATGCAATTAGGGTCTCAATAGTGTCAAATACGACGATCCAATATTTCCTTATATATCCCGAGTCTACTGTTGGCTTTAGCCGCAACCCCCCACTCTGGTTAGCGTGTGTTACAGTATGGCCTTACCAAATTTATATATTGGATGTTACTGTCTGTTGTTTTCGTTGGTGTACGCTAGTAACGCACGTGCCTCTCACTATTATGTCCCCGGATCGATCCCCAGCCCGCGTCAGATGTGAGAAGGTTGTTATCCCGAGTGATCCTAAGAAACACGGCAGGTCTTCTTCAGGTGCGTGTTCTTCAAGACCTATATATACATTTTCAGGTTTTAATGGATGTGTTTTGTTTATATTAAGGTAAGTACACAACCTCTTATTCTTACCTATGACACCCTTACCTTAATCCTCTACCCATAATCCTTACCTATGGCTCACTTACCTTAATTTTTCTCTTCAATGTAAACGAATTAATTTATTTTATTCAATTAAGATCTCCTCTATACATACATTACCCAGTTTTCATTACTTGATGGTCACATTGAGAAGGAAATAACTAACAATTTATTAGTTTCGTGTAAAATAATTCTCAATAAATTCTCAGCCTTTTGGTATTTATACACAACAAAAGGTTAGTATCTTTTTCACAATAACAAAGGGAAAAAAATACTCAATAAATGCTCCATCTGTAGGATTTATCAAGCTCGAAAGAAGGAAAAGAAAGTTGTATCTAATTAACTTCAGACAGAGATAGGACTCGTAACTCGGAATTCGGGGCAACATAGGGCGGGTCGGGGTGGGGTGAGGTTGGGCGGGGAGGGATAGGGTGGGGTTGGGTGGGGTGAGGCAGGGTGGGGCGCGGGCAGCCAGGCGGGAACGGCATGCAAGTTCCCTGATCTTATTACCAAACTCCCGCTAACTTGCTCTACATCACACGACCTTCGCTTACTTAGATTAAAAAGTGGAGAATTTACCTTGTACAATTAGGAGGGTAAAGACACACACACATACACGGTAGGCAGGAGCAGCTAGCAGGAACAGCGGGAGGAGGAACAGCGGGAGGAGGAACAGCTAGGAGGAATAAGAGAAACAGCACCAGAGACAATAGCACCAGCATCAACACCAATAACAGCACCAACACCAACAACAGCACCAACACCAACAACAGCACCACATCATCAGACGCCACACTAGAAGGCATAACCACCGTGACCCACCCTGACCCGCGCCACTATTACACGCTATAACACAGAACAACGGGACAAGCGGACGCGTTCCAGACTTCAAGACTTTTCCAGCGCGAGACGTAATACTTTCCAGGAATGTCCAGGTGCCAGCCAACAGAACGGCCTTCAGCGTCCAAGAGCTCATTCCTCTCTTTCTCTTTCGCTCTCTCTGTCTCCTCCATCACCGCCAGCTGACAGCCAAGAGAACGGCCTCCGGTTTCCAGGATTTTTGTTTTTCTTTTTTTTTCTGTCTGTTCCTTCCAGATGACAGACAAAAGAACAGCCTTTCGAGTTCCAGAGCTTCTCTCTTCTCCTCGTGTACTGTCCAGATGACGCTAAGAACAAGACGATCTTTACTTTCCAGATCATCCTTTCTCCTCGCAATACAACCCGAGAGAGAGAGAGAGAGAGAGAGAGAGAGAGAGAGAGAGAGAGAGAGAGAGAGAGAGAGAGAGAGAGAGTTTTTATAAAATGAGAACAATCTTGAAGGAGAGGGTATATGCTAACCCTCCCCCCTTTACAAGACAGAAATTTTACCAGTTTTGAAGATTTACAATATCACGTTCTGAAACTATTTCGAGTAAGCATAGTTCGTTTTAAGCCAAGCACAAGAGAATTTGGAGAGGACTCAGATGCCTAGAAAACACAAATACTCACAAATTCTCACAAATTCCCTGAGTCTTTGAGTGTAGAGAACGAGTAAGGTGCTTTAGACTAAGACATGGCCAGCCTAGTACTTACCTCCCCAACAGTAAACACAGAGAGGTGGCGTTTTACTGTACCATTAACACAAAGTACCAAAGTGTCTAGTTGTGAGGATGTATAAACAGGTGTTGGTAATAAGTTGATGAATCGAACAGCTGTAAGTATGAAAATCTTATAAGAGTCGTATTGATCATGATGCTTTGTAGGTATTGAAGATCGTGTGTGCGTCTGAATGATGAAGCAGGAAGTACAGTTAAGAATTTAGCTTAGGTGTTTAGGGTAATAATGAAGTTAGTTTCCTCAGGTGTTCAACTTAAATCAAGACCTCCCACCAGGTGATACGAGATCCACAACAAGTATTCAGGTGAGTCAAGACTCCCTCACTAGATGATTCAAGACTCCACTAAATATTTAAAGTGAGTCAAGACCCCTACCAGATGACTCAAGACCCCCACAGGTGTTTAATTTACATTCAAGACTCTCCTCAGGTATCTCAGGTAGACAATGAAATCAAGATCCCCAGGTGTTGAAAATACATCAAAAACCACACCAGGAGTGAGTCAAGGATGAATCAAGGATGAGTCAAAACGTCCCAGGTGTTGAAGTTGCTAAGTCATCACCCATATCAGGTATTCAAATAAGTACACAGATGAGGCCATGTTACTACCAACACACACACACACACACACACACAAACACACACACACCTCCGGAATGCATTACCTATTAGGGGCAGTATTGTCTCGCCCCAGAGTTACGACACAAACGGCGGATTAGCCCAGTGACACGACATGGTAGTTAGCAGGCGATACTAGACTCTCCGTCACTCTCCAACAAGGGACATTTCTGTACAGGGATGGAGGAGATGTACAGCGGTGTGTAGGTCGCTGTTAACTGCCAGGGGCTGTGACGGATGTGTAAGTGTTTCTTGTTCTAGGTAAACGGTGTGTTTTTGTGGTCGTTCCCGTCAAAAATGTTATGAGAGAGAGAGAGAGAGAGAGAGAGAGAGAGAGACAGAGGAATGTGTTGATTTCTCTACGCAACAATACAACTATATTTCTATATTATCCTCTCTTCAATATATCAGATGAAAAAGGCTTACTTAATATCATAACGTGATTTAGAGTGAGTCCCAGAGGCTTGACGGGCAGCGTGGATATACTAACTTAATACTAAATGTTCACTACTCAAGGAGTTAGTGTGGCAGGCACCTCACTCGACTGTATAACTCCACATTTACTGCCATAATAATTACTGTACCTATTCACAACTGGGCAGACTTAGGGTGTCCCCAGGCGAGAGAACCAACGAACCAACGATATTTAGGATAGAAGGCAAAGCGATGTATCCAGTCAGCTGCCGCATCCCTAAACTTCATCATAAATAACTGAAGTTGGCACGAAGAGTGGAAAGACTTGACAGACACTCAGACAGATAAAAAAATAATCTAGGTGACGACCAACGTGAAAATAAACATACCTGAACAGATTAAAAAACAATGAAATGATTCTCAACAAACACATAACGAAGACAGATAGACACGCGTACACAATCAACGCACATTAACTACAAATTAACTCATATTAATTATACAATTATAGGTATATAATCAACAGACATAATCGCCAAATGACTGGGATAAATGTGAGGAACGCGGTGACAAATGGCCCGGGTCGAAGTTATCGTACAAGATGTCGGATTAAAGAGGAGAAAACGCGGGGAGCTAATGTTTACAGTGTGACGTCACTAATAAACACTGTTGCCAGATTCGTCATACAAATCCCACATTGACCCCCACCAAAGCTACGATTACTGTATATGACACGAAAGACTCTGTGTGTGTGCGTGTTTGTTTGTTTGTTTGTGTGTGTGTGTGTGTGTGTGTGTGTGTGTGTGTGTGTGTGTATGTTCGACCAAAATTCCACATAATGAACTAAAATTGTCAATGCTCAACATTATAAAACTTGGGCTTCTGTACAATATTTACATGACAGCGACCTTCACCACCACCACCACCACCACTTCTACCACCACCTCTACCACCACCACCACCACCACCACCACTTCTACCACCACCATCTGGACCTGTACCACTGCCACCACTACCACCACCACCATCTGGAACACCATTTTCAACCTTCGTGACCGCGTTAGACCCGGCGTGAGGTGTCCTAACCAACCATTACGTTCGGTACACCCATAATACCAGCCCAGCCCGAGCACACAGTCTGTAATACATCGTCGTAAAACACTAATACACCCCGTCATCTATTCTGTCAGCAAGTATTCAATTGACAGGCGAAGACAGACATGCACGCATAGGACGTTCACGGAAGACAGGTAAGGCTGTTGTTTGGCTACGCGTGTCCTGGGGGGCCGCATGACGACCTTCTAACGACTCAGATTATAAAGCGGAAATTCGTGAGCCTTAAAAGTGATTTATATGAGGTAACTGTGTACATGCATGATAGGTTATTTAGGCTTGGTTAGCTACATGATGTGACGGCGTGATGCAATGATGTGATGTTACAAAAATGTGATGCAAGACAAAATATGTGATGTGATGACGTTATGTAACAAAAAAATATGTGATGTAACATAAAAATAAAGATAAACACTGATATATTATAAAAGAAATATTCACTTGGTAACAATGACTTAGAGATGTGAATATAACACGTATAGTTATTTTATTCATTGTGGTTATGTGACGCCGTAACAAGGTCATGGGTGTGACGGTAAACTAACCATCTAGGGAGGACTGTGTGTGTGTGTGTGTGTGCTGTATAGGTTGGAATCTATTTGTTATCCATCGTATCTTTTGCTTCTTCTCTGTCTGTCTCTCTATTTCCTCTCTTTCTCTTTTTGTTTTACTCTCCTTTATCCACTCCTTTCATTCCCTCTCTCTTCCTCTTGCATAAGCTCCTATTTCTCTCACCTCCATCTCTCTCTTGCACACTTCTTCTCCCTCGTTTTACATCTTCCTCTCTACCTTTTCCCTTTCCTCCAGCCTCCCTCCCTTTCTCTCCCTCGCCTTACCACCCTCTCTCACCTTCTCTCCTCCCTCCATCCTCTCCGTATTCTCCCTCGGTCACCTCTTACCTCTCCCTCATTACTCCCTCCCTTTATCATCTCCTACCTTCTCCTCCTCCTCCTCTCCTCTCCTCTCACTCAGCCTCCTCCTAACCTTACTCCCTCACCCCCCCCTCACCCCCCCTCACCCCCTCAAACAAATAAGTCTTGAATTTAAGCTCTAAAACACCTACACCCGTCTCAAGCTGGCTTATCCTCCATCTCAAGCTTAGACTCCAACTTCAACCGAGTCTTTGAGATATAATCCGAAGAGAAAAGTTCTCTCCTCGGGGATAACTTAACACACACACACACACACACACTTCTGTTTTAACTGCGAGGTATATGAAGTGTTAAGCCTTTGCTCTGACGGTAGTGAGGCATCGTGCATGAGGCATTATATAGAAGAAAGGAAGGCATCGTAAGTGAGGCATTATTTAGGAAAGTGGCAGCATCGTGCATCAAGCATTACATAGGAGGAGGAAGGCATCGTACACTAAGCATCATATATATGTGAGGAAATACCGTACATGAGGTTTATAGAGAGAAGATATCATACACAAGTAACTATAGTCATCGTACATCAGGCATCAAACGTACCAAAATATAATAGAAAGTTTCAACAACAGCATCAGTCCTCAGGCAAAACACACACACACACACACACACAGAAAATAATAATACGATAACTAGTGAAATACAACTGACTTTAGCAACACTTACAGGGCAATAAACGCGAGTCCTCCACCACCAACCAGAGAACATCATACCTCAGGCAACGCGTGAAGGAGTAACTCTGAAATACGATAATTACCGAGTCATTCCTAACTTGGGCAACACGCTTCAGGTATTAAATATGAATTTCATATCTCACACAACACCTAAAGGGGAAAGTTAATCTTGAAGTATGATGATAATGCTTACTTAAATGACATACTTGAGGTACTAAACACGAGCTCAAACAAGATCATCATACGCCAGGCAACACATACAGGAAAAATTAACTCTGATGTACGATAACTATCAAGGCGTTAACAGAACCACTAAAACTATCTTAACATTACGAGCTGAGACAAGATCATCATACCTCAGCCACGACTAGTGCGACAGAAATTCTGATGTACGATAACTATATAAAACTATTACCGCCAGTCGTTTAATTATCATACTATCGTTGTGTGTCGGCGGGAAACGATTCAGAAAATGAAAATAAATAATATATAATAAAGAAATAAGAGTTAAAAAAAAGTAAACTCGAAATTAACTCTTAAAAAAAAATAGAATTTACATAAAAAAAATCAATTGATGACGTTTTATCTCAACTGAAAAAAGGGCCGGCAAACAAGTTGGTGACGTCACGACTAAGCCCCGCCCACACATTCTCCGATGACCGACACCACAGCTGACATCATGACTGAGGCCTCACTCATATGACGTCAGGGAGGACAGTTAGCGGGCGGATATATAGTAATTGTTCTCGAAGACGACGTCAGGGAAAGGATTTTCTGGACGGGCAAAGAGCGATTTTCCCATAAATGACGTCATGGAGGGGAGGAACCGAGAGGGTCAATATAAATTCTCCCTATAGATGACGTCACAGAAGAGAGGAAAGGTGGGCCAATAGCCTTTCTCCCATAGATGACGTCACGGAGGAGAGTGAACAGGTGGACCAATAGTAATCCTTTTCGTAGTTGACGTCACAGCGAGTAGTAGCCGAGTCGACCAATAATATTCCTTCCCGGGGAATACTCGAGCCAGCTCCTGCCTTCATTAAGTGTATTTATGTCGAGATAAATCCAGAGCCAGGTCATACAAGGCTGAGCCGACCACAAGACAACTGGTAGAGATGCTCCTATTGTTTTTATATCCCTGTCTCTCTACTCTCTCTACTCTCTCTCTCTCTCTCTCTCTAATCTTTTCTCTTTATTCATCTATCTTTAAGTAGCTTTTCATTATCTATGTGACTTAGAATTTCGTTTAAAACAACAATAATAACGACACTGCTACTACTACTACTACTAGAAATGATAACAATAATAATAACAGCACTAACAACAACCACCACCACCACAACAACAACCACCACCACAACAACAACCACCACCACAACAACAACAACAACAACAACCACCACCACAACAACAACAACAACCACCACCACCACAACAACAACCACCATCACAACAACAACAACAACCACCACCACAGCAACAACCACCACCACAACAACAACCACCACCACAACAACAACCACCACCACAACAACAACAACAACCACCACCACAAGAACCACCACCACCACCACCACAACAACAACAACAACCACAATCTACAATCCCACTATTACCTCAACACAACCATTAACAACATCGTAATCTCTAAAGCTTAAGTAATTAATATATTTCTCCAGTAAGATTAATACTAAGCTGACTTAATTACTCTACTGTAAAATATTTAAGCGAAAGATTAAGACAGGATGTATGTATGTATGTATTTATGTGTATATGTATGTATGTATGTATGTATGTATGTATGTATGTAGCTCATGACTTCTGTGATCACCCTTTGACAACATTTAACCAACCTTTTATAAACCTTTCCTTACTGACTCCCTGGTGGATGTTTTTACCACCAGAGCAATATTGGTTTGTCAAGAGCGATGTAATATTTCTCGTTGTTTAATCTCGTTTTAATTTTAACACACACACACACACTTATATATTGTATTTTTTTAACTAATTGAATTTTTTCTTTATTCTCAGTTTGTGTTCTGAGCGTCTAGAAGTTTGGTTAGGTTAGGTTAGGTCTTATTTTGTATCGTAACTTAAGTCAACCAGTAAAGTGCGTTCCTAAATCACTTAGTCTTTGAAAATGAGTCTTTGTCTCGTAAGTGAAATGAGCCGGTTAAATTCACACTTAAATCACTATCGAGAAAAAACTAACTTAAAAACATTTGAGAATTCATCATTTTTTTATCGTAGGTAAAATTACCCACTTAGATGCATATTAAATCAGCAATTACGAAAAAAAATAAACTTACGAATATTCGTGAATAAACCTTTATGTTGTAGCTTAAGTGAACCAGGTAAATGTGTTCTTATATCACAAGTTACGAGAATAACTCAACTTACGAGCCTTTGAGATTCTTGGCCTAAGCTTCACAGAGAAAGTCATATCGTAAATGTCAGTCTACTTACGGGCGAATTTCGTATTTTGTTTCCCCAGCCATTATCTAAATTACTGATACTGAGAGAGAGAGAGAGAGAAAGAGAGAGAGAGGTGAGATAATCCCCAACCTGAGGGAGTCTCGTGCCAAGGGTCGCTAGTATGCAGATCACCTGGCACTACCCGTGAGGTACTGTACTTCTCAACTACCTCCGCCCCCGCCTCTCTCTCCCTCTTTTTGTCTATGTATTTACCCATTTCTCTCTCTCTCTCTCTCTTTCTTTTGCCGCTTTAACCTATCTCTCTCTCTCTCTCTCTCTCTCTCTCTCTCACACTTTTATCTCTGACTGTCTGTATGACCATTTCTCCTCTTTTCCTAGTTCTCGCTTCTCTTTCTCACTCTCTTCTCTCTCTTTTAATATCTATATCTCTCTATATCTCACTCAGGGTTAAGACAGTGGATCAAGTGTTGAGTCATAAGCTCTTGTTTTTGGGCTTGACTAGGTGAGTTAGTTGACTTGGCTCAGGTCTGGAAGGACAAGGTATAGTACAAGACCTAGGCCACCCGCACCTCCCTACCAACTTTCAGCTCTCTATCTTCAAAACTGTCGGAACACACTCAGACAGACACACACACACCCCTACTCCTACCAAGAACTGCCAGGGGGGGTTGGGTGGGAGAGGGGGGGGGGTTAAAAGTCCCTTCCCTCCCACTACACCAAGTAATCAGAGTGTAAACAATGCTGACCAACTCAAAACGATTGGTATATAGTGACAATTTCAACTCGTAAAAGAATGGAAACAAATATTAATAGAGGAAACACCAGTGATCCGCCAGACCATGCGAGGGGCAGAGGGAGGCGGTGCTGGCCTGAACCTTTCCTCACACCCAGAACATGTGGGAACGATATACCATGTGGACTGAGGCTGATCATCAAGCTGTACACCACAACAGTTGCATCAGAGCCAAAATCCAGCCTCTTTTCAACCACAGTGAAAATTTAATCCATTACAGTGCTTCTTTACACTTATTTAAAACACACTTAAAAGTATCACGTATAAGTGTCTTCAAGCCCAGATGAGTATGACAACACCAAGCAGTAAATCAACAATACCTGTCTCACTACCTTGAAATCTCTCCATGTTGCTGTTCCTCCCCGCTGTACGTCACACACACACAGCAGTAATCTCACCCTCTCACAGCCACCGTAAAGCTGACAACAAAACAGACAATATTACTTACATCTGGACAGGATTATGCAAATGTCTTTTGTCTTGGCGCGCGTTTCATCTTGCCGCGACTTTGTGAAGAGAGAAGACAACCCGTTGACTACCACCTCACGTACCCTCTTCCCCACATTCTCCCCCACCTCACGTACCCTCTTCCCCACATTCTCCCCCACCTCACGTACTCCTCCTCCTCACGTACTCCCCATCCACTCCCGCCTCGGCCTGTTGTATCTACCCAAGTTAATGCTGTTTTTCGTTTGGATACTAATTGGAGAGTGATTAACTTAATTATTTCGGTGCATTACAATACGGCTGTTTTGAATCCCAAGTACAATATACGACTAACAATGTTATGGGAGGGAAATTCTCAAAGGCTCGTTAAGTCAAGTCCTCGTAAATGGAAATGTAAGAACGTATTAAACTGGTTGAGTTAACGATAAAACACAGAGATATCGTCCAAAATGGCATCAGAATTACACTGGGACCTTTACACTAAGTTAAACGGTGTCGAAATAATGTGAAGAGGGACTAATGTTAAAAACCTTTGAGAATTCCTAAGCTTTGTCACACGTCTTAGGTATTGTTGTTTATACTACTAATTGGTCTGTGATTAGGTTCATTAGTACAGTACAACGGAGTTAATTATCACATTTAAGGTGTTGGACCTAGTCAATGTAGGGGGGGGGGGGGTTGTGTTTGAGTTGACAAGGGATAAAGTTAGTGAGATAATTTTATCCTTGAAATGACTCTTAACAATTTAAGTACGATATCTTGACCCCTTGAGTACGATATATTAACCCCCTGAGTACGATATCTTAACCCTTTGAGTACGATATCTTGACCCCCTGAGTACGATATCTTAACCCTTTGAGTACGATATCTTAACCCTTTGAGTACGATATCTTGACCCCTTGAGTACGTCCTTCCCCAAAGAGTTAAACTACTACACAAAGATGAATTCTCAAAAGTGCGTAAGGTTAAAATTACCTTTTATCGTGGATTTGGGAAGTACCTGACTCTATCTTTATGGTGTATGATGTGTGGTGTATGTTGTGTGGTGTATGTTGTGTGGTGTATGATGTGTGGTGTATGTTGTGTGGTGTATGATGTGTGGTGTATGATGTGTGGTGTATGTTGTGTGGTGTATGATGTGTGGTGTATGATGTGTGGTGCATGATGTGTGGTGTATGTTGTGTGGTGTATGTTGTGTGGTGTATGATGTGTGGTGTATGTTGTGTGGTGTATGATGTGTGGTGTATGATGTGTGGTGTATGTTGTGTGGTGTATGATGTGTGGTGTATGATGTGTGGTGTATGATGTGTGGTGTATGTTGTGTGGTGTATGTTGTGTGGTTCATGATGTGTGGTGTATGTTGTGTGGTGTATGTTGTGTGGTGTATGTTGTGTGGTGTATGATGTGTGGTGTATGTTGTGTGGTGTATGTTGTGTGGTGTATGTTGTGTGGTGCATGATGTGTGCTGTATGCTGCGTTCTGTATGCTGTATGTTAATGGCCTCTTCGTGTCGCAAAACAAATCCTGGATTAATTTTAACTCGTAACTAAACTTGCATAAGGCTGAATAAAATAAACTGACACTCTACCTTAACTAGACACGTTCTCTTAGCAGCTACAGTTAGGGGAAAAAGTCAAGGCACAGAATCTTTAGGGAAATTTTTTTCACGTTAATCTTACATCCAAAGGTAGAGGCCTAAGGTAGAGGCCTAAGGTAGAGGCCTAAGGTAGAGGCCTAGGGTAGTTTGTATGCCTCATTTTTACGATATTTTTTTCTGTTTTATCTTAAGTGAAGTAGTTTAGTGAATTGTTCTATCTTATGAGGAATTATTTGTCTTAGGAATGTTTGAGAATGTAGGCTTTTATTTTATAAATTACGGGTCACGTTAAGAATATTTACTAGAGCGTCAATGTCAAAGTATTTATAATTTGGGTTATATGTGTGTGAAAAGTAATTTATTTCCCACAGCAATTTCACCTCACTATACGGAATATTAAATGTGGTGTTATACCGGAATGTTATACTCGTGAAATTACATATGTTGACACTTATTACTTACACACACACACACACACACACACACACGCACACACACACACACGCAATCCTACAACATAAAAATATATAAATTAAAATCCCAATCATCCCTTCATTAACAACTACTGTCAAAACATTACAGACAAAATACAGTGATGATAAAATATAATTCTGTAATATCACAAACTCATTGATTGATGAGGATTCTGTATTATGAATATTGTCCATTAACTGATATTAAGTTGATGGTTAAGGTTGAGTCTCTGTATATTTCGATACCATATTGGACATCAGTTAAACCATTATTTTACATACCACTGAACGTTTCTAGTGAACTCAATAAGTGAACGCAACACAGAACGAAAGGAGATGAACACACAACACCAGATCTCCAGGTTGAACGCGGCAAGTGAACGCGACATAGAAAGTTCAATGTTCAGCCTATTTCTCGAAGTTGAACACCACGTCGTTGTTGAACCCACAGTGAAATGGGACAAGTGAACGCGACGCAGAAAGTTCTAAAATCGAGTATCAGATTCCATTCACGCAGAAAGAGAGTGAACGCGCCAAGAACTGACAACAACTCACCTGCCGCGACAAAGTGAGAGCTCAGGTGTATACTGCCAATTAAGACCAGGCGCATTATTTTACGGGTCGAGACTCTCTCTGTTAATGCCTCTGTTGTCTCCTCAATATGGGAGATATCTCGCTGGGTAGACAGGGAGATAATTAGGAAGATAGGGAGATAGATAGGAAGATAGGGAGATAAATAGGAAGATAGGGAGATAAATAGGAAGATAGGGAGATAAATAGGGAGATAAATAGGGAGAGATATAGGGACATAGGAAGATAGCGAGATACGGAGACAGGGAGATAGGGAGATAGGGAGATAGGGGGAAAGGGAGATAGGTTAATTATAAGTGTTTGTATGCAGTGAGAGAGATAGATAGATAGATAGATAGATAGACACTATAACACTATACCTTTTCCCCTCCTTCAACCACCATCATCATCACCACCACCATACCATCTTCCTCACACCATCACTACCACTATCACCACCTCCACCACACCATCACCACCATACTAACACCATCCCTATCACCACCACCACACCACACCACCATCCTCACACCACAACCTCCGCCACACCACCACCACCACACCACCCAGCACCTTCGCCACACCTCGCACAGCTGACACAGACAGTAACACGGTGTGGCCGCAGGGTGTGGCTGTATATCACTGCCTGAGCCATAACACTCACCCGTAATGGCTGTCCACCAGTTAAATGAACGAGATAAATTCTGATAGTCTGTGTGTGTGTGTGTGTGGTGTGTGTGTGTGTGTGGTATGTGTGTGTGTGTGGTATGTGTGTGTGTGTGTGTGAATGGACAGCAAAAATTAAATAAGTGATGAACAATTAATCTCTCTCTCTTTCTCTAAATTTCTGTCTATCTGCCTGTCTGTCTGTCTGTCTGTCTGTCTATCTGTCTATCTGCCTGTCTGTCTGTCTGTCTGTACATTAATCACTGAAAAAAAAGCCACAAAATATTGGAACCTAAAACAAAATAAAAAAACGTATAATATTCCACAATTTTAATCTCAATAAAAACATTACATAGAAGAAATTAAAGTCGAAGTAGAATTATTTTTTTTAGATATTTTTACTTATATTTAAATTTTCGGGAGAGAGAGAGAGAGAGAGAGAGAGAGAGAGAGAGAGTTGTATGTCGTATACCTTCCCTATACGAGGCGGTCATAATTTAAACCTCAAAATACAGTAAGATATTTTCCACGCGTTCCCGGGTTTTACCTCGTTAAAATGCACTCTGCGTCTCTCTCTCTCTCTCTTTCTCTTTCTCTCTCCTATTTTCTTATCTACGTTATTTATCGTATTTGTTTTGTTTTTCTCTTCGTTTTAGATTATATATGCTCTCTCTCTCTCTCTCTCTCTCTCTCTCTCTCTCTCCTTCGTCCAACATCCCTCTTTCCCTTCTTACTCTCTCACTCTCTCTCTATTCCTCTTTTTATCTCCCACTAATCACAGTTTCTCTCTCTCAATCACCCGTGACGACTGCATATATATAATTCTTCCTCCTCCTTCTTCCTTCTCCTCCTCTCCGCCTTCTCCTCTCCTCCGTTCCTCCATCTCCTCTACTCCTCCACTCCTCCTCCTCCTCCTCCGCCTCTTCTTCCTTCACCACCTCTGCTTCACGGGTCATCAATGCTAAGTGTTTTCGCCCTCATTATTACCTCTTGAACTACCTCTTGGGGTAAAGTGATCCGTCTCTCTCTCTCTCTCTCTCTCTCTCTCTCTCTCTCTCTCTCTCTCTCTCTCTCTCTCTGTCATCTACTTAACCAAAAACTTAATTAGACAAGTAAGTAATTCTAGTTTCCCTTTATGAAAGATGACAACACACTACAACCCTTACCACAACACCACAACAACCACACCACAACCCTTCCCTTACAACATGCTACAGGGTGAAAGAATGGTCCCTGTACCCTTGTGATAATTAACACTGTATTTATGTAATTTGTTCTGGTATCTTACGTAAGTAGAGAGAGAGAGAGAGAGAGAGAGAGAGAGAGAGAGAGAGAGAGAGAGTTACACGCTGACTGGAGATTAACAGTAATGTAAACAATAAACAAATAAACAAACGGTTCTATTCATCAGTGTTTACATTTGTTGATGGATTATTGTACGAACTAACCTTGTAACAATGCTTTATGACCTTTGTTGTTGAGGCGCAGGAATAGTTTAATGACGTTAGCATAAGGTCAACTATATTTAGCTTGTCCAGAATATGCGTTTATCTTTTATCTTCTACAATGACACGGTTATGAACGTTACACCAGACGTACAATCGTTCGTTTTCTACCAACAGTGGCGATTTTTGTGATGGTAACGTAAAATGTTCCCCGTGACGCTTTGTGTATTTACGCAGCGTATCTGACAGTTGAATCGCGGAGGGCGTAACGCGCCATTGACCTTCAGAGACCGTAACGCAGATTAACCTCAGACCGTAGCACACAAACATCAAGGTCCGTATTCCTCAAGATCATACATCAAATTAATTTTCTCATAACTCGACGTGAGACAACGCTTCTAGTCAACAGTTGCTCCGCGATATCGATGCCATTTTAGCCCCTAAGTCAGTGTCGCTGCTTGAACAGGAGAACTAGGACGTTTTGATCGCCACTATTTTATGAGGAGAGTATAAACCTGACGAAGGCTCTGAGACCCTTCTGGCTGTTTACGACCCTCATGCCGAGAGTGACGCTAATGTACTGTTTTATTTTGGGGGAATTTGTCTGCCAGTTTGAGACACTTGTGGCAAATTCCGTCATCTGGCTCTGAGGAGTATGAATGATTCTGAATGATTTTACGTAGGAATAAGTGTCACGGGGACGCTAATAGTGAGAGAAATGAATGAATGAACGAGAGAGAGAGAGAGAGTTCACGACAAAATAATCTCGTCATCAGCTTTCAGAAATGTAGCAAGAAGACTAAGATTGGTAAGACAATGTAGAATGGTGCCAGCAGAGTGGAAGAAGAGGCAGGGAAGGGGAGATAGAGTGGGATGAAGAGGAGGGAAAGGAGGAGGGAAAAGGAGAAGAGGCGTGCAACTGTAAACATAGCAACTAGGGGAGTGAGGGGTTATTTACGCACAGTTTCGCAGATGCCGCCACATTCTTATGCTTCCTCTTGGGGGTTTTTCGCGTTTTTTGTTGTTGTTAAGTCTCTCTCTCTCTCTCTCCGTAGCCGCTGTTGCTCTCTATCATTCCCTCCATTATTGTCTCACGTATTTCCCCTTACGCCTCACAAACAGTCAACAAAAATACAAATAAACAAAAGCCTACCCCCTCCCCTACCCTCTCCCCCTGAACATGAACATTCTTGGCGGGGATATTTTCCGCTGTTTCTCCCAGACTTGAACAAATGTCGGACTAACTGTGTTGAGCTATTATTGTCCACCTTTGTTTACATCCGTGTAAAATATGGCGACGTAAGGTAGAGTTACCGCGTATGTAAATCGTTTTATTTTTCTACTTATATACAGAATTATAGAAGTATAATTTAGTTTCTATTAGTTCTTATACTCACAGGGTCTTATATCTAATGTCTTCCCCCTCTGGCCATTAAACTCGACTAAACTACTTAATTTCACCCATTTACTCTTATAATTGGTTCTCTTGTCTTGGTCTTCTCCTATTTCGTAAGATTCCGTAGCTGGTCGACTTTATTTTTTTTCTTCTATTGACACAATCCTCCTGAGACACGACACACACACACACACACACACACACACACACACACACACACACACACATACACACAGGCACACACACGCATATACATACATCCACCCTTCCACCAACGTCCCATTACCCTGAAGAGCTTCCCCTATCCGGTATTGACAAGGTTGTTACGGTCTGTTTATAGGAACCATCTTCATATACACACACACGGGTCTGTTAATAGGGACAGGGAGTGGTCTATTAAGGCGGGGGAAGATATGTTTGTGGTTTATAGCTGTGGGAGAGAGAGAGAGAGAGAGAGAGAGAGAGAGAGAGAGAGAGAGAGAGAGAGAGAGAGAGAGAGAGAGAGATAATGATATACTGTCTCTTGGCCATATGCCTCAACACACTCTCACACACACCTCTCACTTCCCTCTCCCACCTCTCACTTCCTTCTCCCACCTCTCACTTCCCTCTCCCACCTCTCACTTCCCTCTCCCACCTCTCACTTCCCTCTCCCACCTCTCACTTCCCTCTCCCACCTCTCACTTCCCTCTCCCACCTCTCACTTCCTTCTCCCACCTCTCACTTCCCTCTCCCACCTCTCACTTCCCTCTCCCACCTCTCACTTCCCTCTCCCACCTCTCACTTCCCTCTCCCACCTCTCACTTCCCTCTCCCACCTCTCACTTCCCTCTCCCACCTCTCACTCTCTCTCCCGACTCTTTGATCAACTCTCATTCCTCTTCCCTTTCTCTCCGATTAGAACATGTTATTCTCCCTTAATCTCTCTCTCTCCCTCTCTCCCTTTCTCATCCTCGAGTCTCTCACTATCTCTCCTTCTCTCACCCGTCTCTCGCCCCTCACTCTCCATCTAACACCATTATCTCTTCTTCCCTTTGTCTCTCTCTCTCTCTCTCTCTCTCTCTCTCTCTCTCTCTCTCTCTCTCTTTCTCTCTCTCTCCCCTCTATCTCTCTTATGGGGTGAACATGTGACGGAGATGTGACGGTAAAAGAGATGTGACGGGGAAGTGTGTGACAGTCTCTAGGGGTTAGGATGAGACAGACGTGTGACGGAGATAGGATGTTGAACGGTTGACAGAAGCGTGACAGGGAGGGTGTGACGGTGAAGGTAGACCGAGACAGTTATGTGACGGGAATTGTGACGATCTAGTGGGGAAAGGTGAGACAACAGGTGTGTGACGGGAGGGTTGAGGAATAGAGGGAGGGAGGTAGGAGTGTGTGTGTGTGTGTGTGTGTAGGGGTGTGGGTGTGGGTGTGTAGGGGTGTGGGTGTGTAGGGGTGTGGGTGTGTAGGGGTGTGGGTGTGTAGGGGTGTGGGTGTGTAGGGGTGAGGGTGTGTAGGGGTGTGGGTGTGTAGGGGTGTGGGTGTGTAGGGGTGTGGGTGTGTAGGCCTGGGAGGTGTCACAAGGGGGGGGGGGTTGACAGATGAGATGACAGAACCTTGACACAACAGGAGGTAATATATCACAGGTCCATAACAGAGAGAGAGAGAGAGAGAGAGAGATAAACAAGACAGATACTGATTTTTTTTTTCGGTACATGGGCCGTCTCGTACACTCAGTGATTCGTACATGGGCCACCATTTCGTACACTAAGGCCGTACCATCACGACATATTTCCTCTAGTGTTGTGCATAAATTAAAGAAAATATAAATAACAATAACATTAACCAACATCAATTAACCGCCCCCCCCCAAAAAAAAAATCTATCACCAGGAAATTCTCTCAAATAGAATGCAAATGGAATTCAACTATACTAAAAAAAACTGAGAATATTTGGTATGCCTAAAAAATTCTCGGGAGTGTGTGTGTGTGGTGCTATAATTTTTCCCACTAACGAAAATAACTTTGTTTATGTTGTCTGTTTATCACGTTGTCTCTTCCCCTATCGTTATGTATCTTCATTCTTCTTAATTACTAGACCGTGAGACAGTGAATATGGCTGGTATAACCCTGTACCCTGGGGCGTCAGAATACCCGGGTTTAAATGCATAATATTTTTCCCACGAATTTCGGCTCTCAAATTGACTCCCTGATGATAATAATAAATACAAGATAATACTAATACTACAACTTACTAAATACAAAAACAACAACAATAATAATAATAATAATAATAATAATAATAATAATAATAATAATAATAATAATAATAACAATAATAATAACACCACGTCATATTTAAAGTCGGTAATGAATGTCTTAATCTCATCTCATCATTTTTATTAAGTGTTATAAAACTTCAGTAATTACCTCAGCTCAGGTGATCTACTAACCTGAGCCTTTAATTAGTGCTGTGATGAGGTAAATTTTCCTATCAAAGTAAACATTAAAAGTTATTGGCGGCAACGATAAGGAAATTGACCCGGGTGGAGGAGTTCATTTAAAACAGTGGTGGTGGTTGTGGATGGTGGTAGTGGAGGATAGTGGTGGATGGTGGTAATAGTGTGGAGGGGTGATAGTGGAGGAATGGTGGTGGATGATGGTGGTGGTGGGAGTGGGGGATAGTGGTGGATGGTGGTGATAGTGTGGAGGGGTGATTGTGGAGGAATGGTGAATGGTGGTGGATGGTGGTGGTGGGAGTGGGGGAAAATGTTGGTTGTTGGTGGTGGAGTGTGGGTTGGAAATAATAGTTGTGGTTAGGGGAGTTGTTAGTTGTGGTGATGGTAATAGTGGTGGCAAGACTGACGGTGGTGTGAGAAATGAAGGAGTAGGAACAAGAGAGACGCCACAACAGCTGATAAGAGACGCCGCAACAGCTGATAAGAGACACCGCAACAGCTGATGAGAGACGCCACAACAGCTGATGAGAGGCACCGCAACAGCTGATGGGAGACGCCGCAACAGCTGATGAGAGACGCCACAACAGTTGATGAGAGACGCCGCAACAGCTGATGAGAGACGCCGCAACAGCTGATGAGAGACGCCACAACAGCTGATGAGAGGCACCGCAACAGCTGATGGGAGACGCCGCAACAGCTGATGAGAGACGCCACAACAGTTGATGAGAGACGCCACAACAGCTGATGGGAGACGCCACAACAGCTGATGAGAGACGCCACAACAGCTGATGAGAGACGCCGCAACAGTTGATGAGAGACGCCGCAACAGCTGATGAGAGACGCCGCAACAGCTGATGAGAGACGCCGCAACAGCTGATGAGAGAAGCCGCAACAGCTGATTGTACTTGTAAACGTCTTCATCAACACGACACGAAACAGGCTCTGAATTCTCTTTACAGCAGCTGGTCTTCGTGTCGTTATATGCTTCAGTAAACTCGTAATGCACTTCAAGGGGAACAATTTACTCGTTTAAGAATACTATGAAATAATAAAAATTCTTGAGAAAATCACTAAAGCCGACAGAAGCTATTGTAAACAGTGGCGCCTGGATTGCTATTTCCCCAAAGAACAAAATTTAGTCGTTGCAGATTACTGTGAAATCATAAAAATTCCTGAGATTTTCACCAAAGAACACTGGATTCAGTAAACATCAGGATAAGAGCCAAAAAAACAGCGCCAGTAATAGCAATCAAACAGCGCCTGGCGTTCCTCTCCATCCTCAACAACACACTTTTGGAAGCTTCTACCAGTGGATCATTCGTCAGGCTTCTTTCTGCCTGCGGTGGCGCTCTTTTATGTTACGAAAATAAGTGGCTCTAAACTCTGGCTCTATACCACCACGCTACCTGACATATGCCACATACTTCCTGGCTGCCACGTGAGGAAGCCTATGACGTCTTCAAGGGCAAAATTCAGTCACTTTCGTTTATTCTGAAATAAACAAAAGTTCCTGCGAGTATCAGCAGAGACACGACGACCCACACCAGTAAACAGGGAGTGCATCTGATCATTGTCGTCACGCAGCTGGCCTAGATGACTCCACGCTGCCTGACTTAAGCGATTTTCTTTTTTTGGTGGCGCCTGGTATCCTAGTATTTTCAGGTACACAAATACGGCTCCAGGCAGCGAATAACATATATGCCCGTACATACTGTCTGATAAGCGACAATGGTCTGTTCTGTCTGACGAACGATTTTTATTCCAGTGGGGTGCCAGTCGCTCGATGACTCCTCCTACATAACCCGACCTGTGGCAATTTTGGGACCAGATTGCCAAAAGTTCGTGCCAAAGAGCATGTGAAATATGTCGAACCAGAGTGCAGGGAGAAGCGTTATTGTACAGTAGGTGGAGAGAGACTTGAACTGTACAAGAGTTAACACACTGTCTGGTCTCCATTAACTAGGACACAACATTAACTTGAAACTTTAACTGGTGGGTACAAGGATGTGTCTAGCTAAGTTAAAGTCTCAGATTAATATTGTCTTTTAACCCGGTGCTAAGGGAATGTACTTTCGTAGGGTAGAGTCTCAAGAGTAAATTTGATGCCATTTATTATCTTATCTTTGAGGATTATCTTCAGTTTTGGATCAGCCTCTGGATTCTCAAAGGTTCTCACGTTGAATTTTCCTCGTAATTGAAGATATAAGAGAGGACACTTTAACCTAAACAACAATAACAACACGATTAAAATTACACTTTCAAAATAACAGCCACATAATAATGAGACTAAATTAACTAAACAAATTCATCTAACAACAGTTTGGGTATAAAATAAGAAAGAAACTCTGCCTTTAACTAGACGCGCTCACTTACCGTAGTACAAATCAGGGAAAAAAAACTATATCAGAATCTATGTGAAATTTGACCCTAAACAATTCATGGCTAAGGTGTTCACTCTTGTCTTCATCACTCTGACATACAGTAACTCTCTCTCTCTCTCTCTCTCTCTCTCTCTCTCTCTCCTGCACTTTGGTACGAGAATGTATTTACCAAAGTGATTGACGCCAGGCTGTGCGTCTCCCCCCCCCCCCCCTGCCTGGCGCACAAATATACTGCAGTGAATAACTTTTCTGAATGGTGAAGAATTTTCCTTGGAGAGAGAGAGAGAGAGAGAGAGAGAGAGAGAGAGAGAGAGAGAGAGAGAGAGATTATTACATATATCGTCCATTTTCTGTACTGTGTGATGTATGACGATGATAAAGTACTTCAGAGTTAGCAAATTCATGATAACTTTACCTCTATGTTGCCTGTCGTAAAATAATATTAACCTTGTGTTGCCGGACGTATACGATGAATCAATTATGGTGGTTATGGTAAACGTTTCCTGTTATATCCGGTATATGATATTTTTAACTGGTGATGTGCAATAAGCGATAATATTACCAGTTTCTACTTGATATGCGATAAGGATAACCATTGATATCCCAAGGTACAATAATCCTTACCTGTGCTCCTCAACACACGCCAGTTCTACCCAGTGGTACTTATCTTACGGTAATTATAATATACGACCCCGATTGTGTAGTAGATTCACCCACTAAACCCGATACCGTAACCTGTTTCCTTATTCTGAATCCCAAACCGAATCTTTGAACTATGACCGACTGTCCGCCCTCTGTCTACGATGTTTTAAACTATAAGAACCTTGACCTGACCTGACCTAACCTGACCTGACCTGACCTTTACCTAACCTAACCTGACCTGACCTGACCTAACCTAACCTAACCAAGAACTTAAGACCACATTATACCTCATATTCCCTCACCTCTACTCTGCCTCCCACCCCTTCACCTCACACCTTCTCCAATGACAATAAAACAAAGATGTCTCTACTTACCACTTCAGAGTATAGACTACCAGCTGCGTAGATCAGGGCAACACCAGCAACAGACAGGGTGTATCCAAGCTTCTTTTCCTTTCCTTGATCCTCTTCACCACTGATCGAACCTGCTAGCCTCTTGGGTGGTTGGTCACGTCTCTTGTTCCACATTGTTCTCAAGTAACTGGGCAAGTCTGGTGGTCTTGCATAAGCTCACACTCGATGCCGTCACAACACACTCTGGCAGATTGTTCCAAGAGTTTACAACACTAACTCAAAAAAAAAAAAAAAAGTTTGCCGTGACAGTTTTGTGAAGGCTAACACTGGCCAACAACACACTGAGTAGATCATAAGCTGAGCAGCAAACACAGAGAGGAAAGTTAAAGGACTCATAACAAACGTCCATAATCTGGTGATGTAGTTTGTGAGCTGATCCATAGATGGCGGTATGATGACACACAGGTCCAAACAGCCTCGGTTTCGGAAGGCACGGAAGGAGGGGGGGTTGGGGGGGGGGGGTGTTACCGACTGTACTATAACATTACATAGTACTTCCTCCCGTACCTGACTTAACCAGTAGTGCTTAATATACGATAGCATTACCTGGTATTACCTGTCGTACGATAATTATACTGATGTTGCCTAATGCACGATAATTTGTATTTGGTGCTGCGTAACATATGATAATTTTACCGAATAATTACAAACATATGATAATTCTTCCCGGCTGTTGCCTGATGTACGACTCATAAGTGTCAAAGTGAATAATCATCTTGTAAGTGTGAATCATCCCCTGGGCTACACTAATGCTGGGGCCGTTTAATTATCTTTTACCTGTTGTTTGTAATAATAATAATAATAATAATAATTAAGTGTAAGGCAGGTGTTACGTAAAGATGGTAATTATACCTGATTATTTTCTTTATAAATTTTTTTAGTAAATTTTGTTTTTTTCTTTTTTTAATGCATAAATATTTTCATCATTAAAACTTTAGTACTTATTAAGAATCATTTTTGTAGATATTTTACCCCATAAACATTCTCACCCGTAAACATTCTTATCCTATGTTTTTTTTTTATGTTTTAACCATATATTTTCTCACTCAACTTATAAAAAAATACCACATAAACATTGCCCCCCAGAGACATGCTTTCCAGATAAACATTTATATAAACATTATCGCCCAAACCTTTTCCCAGTATAAACATTCCTCACCAGCTGAGAACCTCCACGAATATATTCACCTAAACATTCATTGTACTATTTCCATCCCATATAAACACTCCTTCACAGCTCAACATTCCTCGACATATATTTCTTAACTGTTCCTAAACATTGCTATACAACTCAACCCTTTACATGTATTTCTCACTACCTAAACATTTCTCACAACACTAACCTTTCTTGGCATGGTGAGGTATCCCCTCTGGCTGGCACTGAGACACACACACACGAACGTCTTTCTCAGTAAATTATGGCTTCAAGTTTTTCTGAGGTGTGACAAACAGGCCGGCTGACACACTTAACTGTATATTCTGTTGAACTGAATCAAACGAGAGTTCTTCTGACATCTAATTCTGCAGTAGTAGTTACGTGTCTGTTTTATTTCGAAGTATTTTTCAATTTTTATTCTTTAAGTGAATTTTGTGACTCATATAATATTGATGATAAAAATAAAATAGTAAAATATTTAATTCAAATATTTAGGAAAACAATAAAATAATTAACAAAATCAATACAAATAATTAAATATTGTTAACTTCAAAATCAATAATAATTATATATTATTAAACATCTCAAAGTTACTATCACTAGAATTTAATAATTTTTACCGTTTATCATTATTCAATTGTTCTTATCATTTTATCTCGACGTTTTCAACACAAAATAAATGACAAGGTCAGTGAGTCAGACATACCTTCTTATTAAATTTACTACAACAACTATTTGTATTTTATATGTTAAGTGTTTCATCTATCAGAAGTAAATACCTAACACATGATTAACTTTATTTATTTACTTTAATATTATTATTATTGTTTTATTATTATTATTATTTATTATTATTATTATTCACATATTTCATTATTATTATTATTATCATTATTATTATTATTATTATTATTATTTTTTTTTTTTTATTATTATTATTATTATTATTATGTACATGAGAAGAAAAAATTATTATTTTTTATTTTTGTTGGGAAGAAAAAGAAGAAGAAGAAGAAGAAGAAGAAGAAGAAGAAGAAGAAGAAGAAGATAATAGAAAGAAAAAGAAAATGAAAAGGAAGAAGACAATCCAATTCCTAATCCCAAGACACTACTAGATACAGGTTCCGACACTAAATAACACACCTTACACTTTACGTCACCAGCTTAACTCAGATACACCTCCCCCCCCCCCCTCCCTCATACGTCAACACCCTACACACACGTTAAATGCCTACAGTATTATTAGTGTTGTTAGGTTGGGTTAGGTTAGGTTATGTTAGGTGATGGAGTTCTGACTAATGGATCATCAGCTTATTAGATATCACCTGTGTGTGTGTGTGTGTGTGTGTGTGTGTGTGTGTGTGTGTGTGTGTGTGTTTTAGGAGATGACGAAGCAACACACATCAAACTCAACTGAGATCTAGGAGTGATATAAACACGTTCAAAGTTTAGTTAAAAATCAATTACTATTTACTTAAGTCACCATGCTGCCAGTACCCAGACACACGAACGGACGGACGGACGGATGGATGGACGGACGGACGGATGGACGGACGGATGGATGGATGGATGGGCGGACACACGGACGGATGGATGGACAGTTGGACAGACACACAAACAGAAATATTCCTCAAATCTTCCCTCCAGTCTAGCCAGGATCTTATGAGAAGTGGAACGAGGAGGCTCTGTCACAGATCCTTTGTGGTGACGAAGATGAATCATAGTTGTGAGTGATAGGGGGGAGGAGGAGGGCAGTGAGGGTAGGGAAGAAGGTCGGTAGGGCAGGGCAGGAGGAAAAATGGAAAGGAAAAGGATCGAAGGAAGATAGATTGTAAAGGAAGGGTATATAGAGACTGGAGGAAGGGATAGATGGAGAGGTGGAGATGGAGGATAGATGGAGAGGTGGAGATGGAGGATAGATGGACGAAAGAATAGACAGAGGGACTGAAGGAAAGACACAAATATTCTTTACATAATACACCCCTCCTCCCCCTCACCCCTCCTCCCCATCACCCCTCCTCCCCCTTACCCCTCCTCCCCCCTCACCCCTCCGCCCCACCCTCCACCTTCCATTTCCTGGGGTACAAAAACGGGTGACGATACGATACAGATCTCTATGTACTATGAGCGTCGTTTATGTAGTCAACTTTATGCCTTAGTAAGTGAGTCACATAGATAACAGAGTCTCGTATTATCAGATATAGAGGGAAGTTTTGAGTATGTGGATAAACTGTTAGTCATCCTATGTAATATTCCTTCCTCCTTCACCCACCCTCTCCTTCCTCCTTCACCCACCCTCTCCTTCCTCCCTCACCCACCCTCTCCTTCCTCCCTCACCCACCCTCTCCTTCCTCCTTCACCCACCCTCTCCTTCCTCCTTCACCCACCCTCTCCTTCCTCCTTCACCCACCCTCTCCTTCCTCCCTCACCCACCCTCTCCTTCCTCCTTCACCCACCCTCTCCTTCCTCCCTCACCCACCCTCTCCTTCCTTCTCCTCACCCACCCTCTCCTTCCTCCTCACCCACCTCTCCTTCCTTCCACCCTCCTCCTTCACCCACCCTCTCCTTTCTCCTTCACCCACCCTCTCCTTCCTCCCTCACCCACCCTCTCCTTCTCCTTCACCCACCCTCTCCTTTCTCCTTCACCCACCCTCTCCTTCCTCCTTCACCCACCCTCTCCTTCCTCCTTCACCCACCCTCATACCCATTTTATTTATCTCACACTATGGAATTTCCTCGCAGTAAATTCAACTATATAGATGTCTCATGCTACCATTTGTAAGTATAGCTGAGGTTCACAATCAGCTAGACGGCGCGGATATAACTCCCAAGGGCGATGACTCACAAGCTATGTCACAACGGAGGGGCAGGGAGAGTTTTTTCTTGAATGAATTTTTTTTTAAAGGAAGTATGGTTTCATTAGCTTTTGGGTAGCTTTTGTAGTTTTTTTTTTTTTGGGGGGGGGGGGGAAGGTATGATTAGTTTAGGGTACATCTTTTAGCTTTTAAGGATGACTCCTTTTGGGTAGCTTTAATAAATTTTTGGGATGAATTATGTTAGGTACCGTTTTTAGCTTTTAGGGATGACTCACATTTGGTACGTTTTTAGCTTTAGGGATGACTCATTGGGAACCTCTTTTAGCTTTTAATTGATGTCTCATATTAGGTACCTCACACTACCCATTTCTCTCCCATTATAGCTTTCAGTGTAGCTTTAGGGAATGACTATGACTATGAACTTTTACATAGCTTTACGTCAGGCTGTGGAGACGATTGGTGCCTTGAGCAAGTATGAATGACTGTGTATGAACAATAAAGTCTGTATTGCCTCCCATTATAAAAGAGGTTAGGTACAAGCGGGTTCCCTCAAGGCGTGTTCTCAGTTCCTCTCCTTGTCTCTCGCCCTCAGTCAACCCATGGCTGGAGGGAGAGTGGTGGTGGGGGGAAGGGGGAGGGGGGGAGTCGTGGTTGGGGAGTGGTGGGGGTGGTGGGGGGGAAGGGGGAGGGGGGAGAGTCGTGATGGGGGAGTGGTGGGGGGGGAAAGGGGAGGGGAGAGTCGTGGTTGCGGGGAGTGGTGGGGGTGGGGGGAAGGGGGAGGGGGAGAGTCGTGGTTGGGGGAGTGGTGGGGGGGGTGGTGGGGGGAAGGGGGAAGGAGGGATTCTATATAACTCATGATCTTATTGTTGTTGTTGTCTTTTGTTATGTTGTTTGTTGTTGTTCTTCTTGTTGCATATTGTTCTTATTAATGTTATTGTTTGTTGTTGTTGTAAATGTTATTGTTAAATGTTTTTGTCTATAATTAATGGTACATATCACTGTAGTTGTTGTCATTGTTGGTACATGGTGAGTAGGGTCATTATTCTGAGAGAGAGAGAGAGAGAGAGAGAGAGAGAGAGAGAGAGAGAGAGAGAGAGAGAGAGAGAGAGAGAGGGGGGGGGGGGGACACATAGAAAGAACAAGTTAAGAATAAAAAATAAATAACATACAGAGATAAAGACATAGGAAGAAAAAAGAGAGAAAAAGAGATGAAAAAAATAGAATCTACGAAAAATAAAATAAAATAAAAGAATAGGAAAGAGCCAGTAAAGGTAAAAGCCAGGTAGGAATTCACTTAGCGATCTCATTACAACTTAGAAGAAGAAGGGGGGAAGGGGGTAGGTAGGGGGAAGAGGAGGAGGAGGGGGAGGAGGAGGGGGAGAGAGAGGGCGGGAGGGAGAGAGGGAGGGAGGGGTCAAACATCGATGACATGTCCTTCTCCTCCCCCCCACCTCCTACCTCCTCCCTCTCCCCCTCCTCCTCCCCCCCCCCCCTAAGGTGAAGTCATCTATGTGCAAATATCTCTGTCCTTTGAAGCTCTCACTCACACTCACTTACTGAGACACAAACCTTTCTCAAGGGATATCGTTCTCAGGGAAGGAAGGGGAGGGAGAGGAAGGTGATCTTTCCTTGATCGAGATGTTTTAGAGTGTTTTCGCTGTATGTAAGTTAAGGGTGGGTGTTGGGGGGGTGTGGTGGAGGGGTGGTGTGGTGGAGGGGGTGTTGGGGGGGTGGTGGCGGGGGTGGTGTGGTGGAGGGGGTGGTGTGGTGGTGGTGGTGGTGGAGGGGGTGATGTGGTGGTGGTGTAGTGTACTGTAGTCGGTGTCTCCGGTTCGATATCATTTTTTGGCATTATATATTTTAGTGTTGGGTGGTACGTATTTCTCATTGGTCAACGTCATCCTGGTCTAATACTCTTATTGGTCAACGTTACCCAATCTTACACTCTGATTGGCCACCGTCATCCTGGTCCCACACTCTCACAGGGCCAATCTGAACGCGACAGCCAGACAATATTTACACTACATATTTAAAGGCAAAACAAAATTATAAATTAAAATCCTGGAATAATCTTCTTTGGACCCAACTTTAAAAGCTGTCAGTTGAGAGGATTTATCTGACACTAGAATGCCTGTTAATTCTGCCCGATAAATCCCACGTTCACACACATACATACATACATACATACATACATACATACTGTAGGATAATGTATGATGAAAGAAAACATAGAATAATGAAGAGAAAGACATAAAAATAGGATTAATTGATATGACGAGAGAATAGTGTAATAGGAATCATGGTTTAGTCTCGTGAACAAAACAACTATTGGTAGTGAAAATTAATTGTGATTCATTAAAAGTTAAATTTATTATTTCAGGTGAACTTTTATAACTAAATGATGGAGAATTATTGATAATTTTGTATTTTTTTCTTCTTGTATGTATTAATTTCTGACTTCTCTTGTGCTGAGGGAATTAAACTCATTTGCATAAGACAGATTATAACTACAGAGAGAGAGAGAGAGAGAGAGAGAGAGAGAGAGAGAGAGAGAGAGAGAGAGAGAGAGAGAGTCTAAAATGGATGTTGACAGTGGAAGAATGAAGGAGAAGGGATGGAGTGGGAGAAGAGGGGGAGTAGTGAAGGGAGAGGTGGTGAGGGAGAGGCGGTGAGGGAGAGGGAGTGAAGGGAGAGGGAGTGAAGGGAGAGGCGGTGAGGGAGAGGGAGTGAAGGGAGAGGTGGTGAGGGAGAGGGAGTGAAGGGAGAGGTGGTGAGGGAGAGGGAGTAAGGGAGAGGGAGTAAGGGAGAGGGAGTAAGGGAGAGGGAGTGAAGGGAGAGGGAGTGAGGGAGAGGTGGTGAGGGAGAGGGAGTGAAGGGAGAGGGAGTGAAGGGAGAGGGAGTGAAGGGAGAGGTGGTAAGGGAGAGGGAGTGAGGGAGAGGGAGTGAAGGGAGAGGGAGTGAAGGGAGAGGGAGTGAAGGGAGAGGGAGTGAGGGAGAGGGAGTGAAGGGAGAGGTGGTGAGGGAGAGGGAGTGAAGGGAGAGGGAGTGAAGGGAGAGGGAGTGAAGGGAGAGGGAGTGAGGGAGAGGTGGTGAGGGAGAGGGAGTAAGGGAGAGGTGGTGAGGGAGAGGGAGTGAAGGGAGAGGTGGTGAGGGAGAGGGAGTAAGGGAGAGGTGGTGAGGGAGAGGGAGTAAGGGAGAGGGAGTGAAGGGAGAGGTGGTGAGGGAGAGGGAGTGAAGGGAGAGGGAGTGAAGGGAGAGGTGGTGAGGGAGAGGGAATGAGGGAGAGGGAGTGAGCGAGAGGGAGTGAAGGGAGAGGGAGTGAAGGGAGAGGTGGTGAGGGAGAGGGAGTGAGGGAGAGGTGGTGAGGGAGAGGGAGTAAGGGAGAGGTGGTGAGGGAGAGGGAGTGAAGGGAGAGGTGGTGAGGGAGAGGGAGTAAGGGAGAGGGAGTAAGGGAGAGGGAGTAAGGGAGAGGGAGTAAGGGAGAGGGAGTGAAGGGAGAGGGAGTGAGGGAGAGGTGGTGAGGGAGAGGTGGTGAGGGAGAGGGAATGAGGGAGAGGGAGTGAGCGAGAGGGAGTGAAGGGAGAGGGAGTGAAGGGAGAGGTGGTGAGGGAGAGGGAGTGAGGGAGAGGTGGTGAGGGAGAGGGAGTAAGGGAGAGGTGGTGAGGGAGAGGGAGTGAAGGGAGAGGGAGTGAGGGAGAGGGAGTGAAGGGAGAGGGAGTGAAGGGAGAGGGAGTGAAGGGAGAGGGAGTGAGGGAGAGGGAGTGAAGGGAGAGGGAGTGAGGGAGAGGGAGTGAAGGGAGAGGGAGTGAAGGGAGAGGTGGTGAGGGAGAGGGAATGAGGGAGAGGGAGTGAGCGAGAGGGAGTGAAGGGAGAGGGAGTGAAGGGAGAGGTGGTGAGGGAGAGGGAGTGAAGGGAGAGGGAGTGAAGGGAGAGGGAGTGAGGGAGAGGGAGTGAAGGGAGAGGGAGTGAAGGGAGAGGGAGTAAGGGAGAGGGAGTAAGGGAGAGGGAGTAAGGGAGAGGGAATGAAGGGAGAGGGAGTGAAGGGAGAGGTGGTGAGGGAGAGGGAGTAAGGGAGAGGTGGTGAGGGAGAGGGAGTGAAGGGAGAGGGAGTGAAGGGAGAGGGAGTGAGGGAGAGGGAGTGAAGGGAGAGGGAGTGAGGGAGAGGGAGTGAAGGGAGAGGGAGTGAAGGGAGAGGTGGTGAGGGAGAGGGAATGAGGGAGAGGGAGTGAGCGAGAGGGAGTGAAGGGAGAGGGAGTGAAGGGAGAGGTGGTGAGGGAGAGGGAGTAAGGGAGAGGTGGTGAGGGAGAGGGAGTGAAGGGAGAGGGAGTGAAGGGAGAGGGAGTGAGGGAGAGGGAGTGAAGGGAGAGGGAGTGAAGGGAGAGGTGGTGAGGGAGAGGGAGTGAAGGGAGAGGGAGTGAAGGGAGAGGGAGTGAGGGAGAGGGAGTGAAGGAAGAGGGAGTGAAGGGAGAGGGAGTGAAGGGAGAGGGAGTGAAGGAAGAGGGAGTAAGATACATGTGATAATTACCAACATTTCATTTATGGTAATTCATCTCATTATCACTTATTTCATCCTCATTAAAATATACAAATGACCTGATTAAGGATTTGAACTTTGACCTTTTACCTCTGTATGTAAATGATGTCGATGGTGTGGTGGTTGAGTGGATACGGCGCTCGTTTTATGTCCTAAGGGTTATTGGTTCAGAAGGCTGGGTGTTGTGTTAGGTTATGTTAGGGTAGGGTAGGTTAGGTAGGGTAGGGTAGGTTAGGGTAGGGTAGGTTAGGGTAGGGTAGGTTAGGTTAGGGTAGGTTAGGTTAGGTTAGGTTAGGGTAGGTTAGGTTAGGTTAGGTTAGGGTAGGTTAGGGTAGGGTAGGTTAGGGTAGGTTAGGGTAGGTTAGGTTAGGTTAGGTTAGGTTAGGGTAGGTTAGGTTAGGGTAGGTTAGATTAGGTTAGGTTAGGTGAGGTTAGGTTAGGGTAGGGTAGGTTAGGGTAGGTTAGGTTAGGTTAGGTTAGGGTAGGGTAGGTTAGGTTAGGGTAGGTTAGGTTAGGGTAGGTTAGGTTAGGTTAGGTTAGGTTAGGGTAGATTAGGGTAGGTTAGGTTAGATTAGGTTAGGGTAGGTTAGGGTAGGTTAGGGTAGGGTAGGTTAGGTTAGGGTAGGTTAGGGTAGGTTAGATTAGGGTAGGTTAGATTAGGGTAGGTTAGGTTAGGTTAGGTTAGGTTAGGGTAGGGTAGGTTAGGTTAGGTTAGGGTAGGTTAGGTTAGGATTTTTTACTTGTTTGTCTGCGCTTGTTTCATTGTCTGCTTTGGTCTTTTATTTGTTTATTTGTCTTCTTCAAGTTTCTTTTTGTTTACTTGTTTATTAATTATTTATATATTTAAATTATGTTTGTTTGTTAGTGTGTTATTGTTTGCACTTGTTTATCTAATTTTCTTTGTTTTTTTCTTGTGTGTGTGTGTGTGTGTGTGTGTGTGTGTGTGTGTGGGACATGAACAAAATAATAAATAAAAAAACGATAACAACATAAATAAAAAATAAATAAAAACAAACAAAAATACAAAAAAACAACAACAACAACAAAAACAAAATAGATCAAAGAAGAAAAATTTACAAAAAAAAAATCCCTTTAAACTTAACATGGTATTTAAAAATGGCGGGAAGCTCATCTACAGTCAAGGTATGCAATAAGCGCCATTAACGTACAGGTGTATATGACAGGAATGTGTGAGTGTCTGTTGGTGTAGCGGAATGTCAGCAGTCTGTATACTCTCTCTCTCTCTCTCTCTCTCTCTCTCTCTCTCTCTCTCTCTCTCTCTCTCTCTCTCTCTGCTGCAGATGCCTTAATTCACAACGAGGTGAAGGTTCTGTTAACAGGTAGACGTCCCCTTTCATATGGCGTTTATATACGGGCAAACCCACAACAGCTGTCGAAGGCGGTGATGTTAAGTGACACTGAGGGGGAAAAGAGAGGGACGAGGGGAGAGAGAGGGAAGAGGGGAGAGAGAGGGAAAGGGGAAGGACGAGAGGGGAGAAGAGGGTGGTTTAAGAAGGTAGAGTAGGTGGGGGGAGGGGAGAAGGAGGTAGAGTGGGTGGAAGGAGGGGAGAAGGAGGTAGAGTGGGTGGAAGGAGGGGAGAAGGAGGTAGAGTGGGTGGAAGGAGGGGAGAAGGAGGGGAGAGGGTGGAAGGAGGGGAGAGGGGGGGGGAGGTTAGGTTTCAGTGAGAGAGAGAGAGAGAGAGAATGTCACACCCCCCTCCCACTCCTCCCCCCCCCCCCCCACACAAACCAACATCAAGAGCTAAAACGACATACAGGTAGGGAGGTTGGGCTCACCTGAACCATACCTCATTAAGACCAAAACAACAGGTAATGACAATCTTTTTTTTTCTTTTTTTTTCTTTCAAGAATATTTGACTTAAGTCTTTGAATATTCCTCAAACTTAAATACAGTAGTGAATTTATTATCATTTTGTTAGTTATACACGGAGATATATATATTATTATTATTATTATTATTATTATTATTAGTAGTAGTAGTAGTAGTAGTAGTAGTAGTAGTAGTCGTAGTCGTAGTAGTAGTAATAGTAGTAGTATTGGGGCCGTAATCAATATAACTATCAATAACATGAACTGGAAATAAGAATCGAAGTCACAATGGGAGAATTAAACACCTGGAGATAATTTATTATCCCGACCAGGTTAAGTGGAAGAAAAATTAATTAACCAGTGGGCCTCATTACCTGTGCTTAATTAGGAGGCTAAATGACCACCTGCACCATCTCACCTGGACGGCCGCTTTATCTTGGCTAATAACGTATTGCGGTAATGATAGGTGCCTGTCTGTCTGTCTGTCTGTTTCTGTCTGGTTTGCGTTTGTCTGTCTGTCTGCGTCTTTGTCTCTCTGCGTCTTTCTGTCAGTTTCATTGTGTCTATATCTTTTGGTAACGAATTTCTTTCTCTCTCTTTCTCTGTCTATCTGTCTGCCTGTCTCTCTCTTTCTTTCTCTCTCTCTCTCTTTCTCTATCTGCCTGTTTGTCTGTCTCTCTTTCTTTGTCCTTAATTTTCTGATTATGTTTGTAATTCTCTTTGTCTACCTCTCTCTCTCTCTCTCTCTCTCTCTCTCTCTCTCTCTCTCTTTGATTAATGTAAATGTAAATATGTAAATCAAAGTTTAGGTATAAAAGAGGTAGAGTTGGTAACGAACAAGGGCGCAATGGAAACAGCAATAATAGAGGATAACGAAGGGAGAGGGAAGGAGAATAGGTTAAGAATAGCGATTACCACAGAGCGTATGCAAATGAGGACTGAAGAAAAGATGAGAAGAAAGGTGGAGGAGAGGAGGTCGTATGGAAATGCTAACAATAGGGGAATAACGATGGAAGACATGGAAGGAAGGGGAGAATTGGAGAGATAGAGAGAGAGAGAGAGAGAGAGAGAGAGAGAGAGAGAGAGAGAGAGAGAGAGAGAGAGAGAGAGAGAGAGAGAGAGTCTTTTTAAGGTCAACAGTATTCTCTCCAATTGGTCTTTAATTAAACGGGGTTAAACGAAGTCACTTGAATTTTCTTTATCCTAAAATACTCCTGATATTTAACTACACTAGGTCAGGTCAGGTCAGGTCAGGTCAAGTTAGGTCAGGTCAGGTAAGGTCAACTCGATTATTTCCCCCTTTAAAACAACCTTTCTTTACTTGGCAATCGAGATTAAAGTGGTTAGGTTAGGTCAGATCAGATCAGGTTAAGTTAAGTTAGGTTAGGTCAGGTCAGGTTAAGTTAAGTTAGGTTAGGTCAGGTCAGGTTAAGTTAAGTTAGGTTAGGTTAGGTCAACTAGATTCTTTCCCCTTTTAAAAAACCAACTTTCTTTACTTGGCACTCGGGGGTCAAAAAGGGTCATGTTAGGTCACAGAAGCTCCTCGTTAGCAACATTTGTTCAGCGACAGAGGAGGAAACTTACCACGTTAGCAGGCGTTTGTAGGCATCGGGATGGTGGGTGTTGGCGTAGTAATTGGCCCGTGTTCCCGTCATAACACCGCTAGCAACCACGTCTAGGCGGGAAAACTTTTGGTGTGGTTGTGTTTTTTGACTCAGGTTGGCGAAGGTGTTTGTTTGGTGACGTCACTAGTCTCCAAGCGTGGTGGTGTTTGTTTGGTGTGTGTGTGTTTGTGTGGTGACGTCATAAGCATCCTGACGGTGTGTTTGTGATGACGTCACTAGTGTCCAGGCTTGGTGGTGTTTGTTTGGTGTGTGTGTGTTTGTGTGGTGACGTCAAAAGCATCCTGGCGGCGTGTTTGTGGTGACGTCACTAGTCTCCAGGCGTGGTGGTGTTTGTTTAGTGAGTAAGTGTTTGTGTGGTGACGTCATAAGCATCCTGACGGTGTGTTTGTGGTGACGTCACTAGTTTCCAGGTGGTTTGTTTGTTTACTGTGTTTGTGGTGATGTCACTAGCCTATCACTAGCCTCCTGTCCGTCTATCACACGTCAACTAAGAAAAAGACAGAGAGTGAGAGAGATAGAGAGAGATAGAGAGAGATTAGAAGAAAGAAAAAGAGACAGCGAGACAAAGTAAAAACAGGAGAAAAAGAGAATAAAAGAAAAAAATAATAATAATAATAATAAGAAGAAGAAAAATAATAATAAGAAGACTAAACAACAAGGATAAATTAAGACGTAGATGGATAATGTACCATCTGGGGGGTAACAGATGGCACTGTGGCCCACCTCCCTCAGACACCTGGGGGGTAGGAAGGGGGGAGAGGGGCATTGGAGGGGAGACGGAGAGGGGGAGGGGGAGGGGGGAGAGGGGCATTGGAGGGGAGAAGGGGAGGGGGAGGGGGGAGGAGGAGGTATTGGAGGGGAGACGGAGAGGGGGAGGGGGGAGGAGGGGGCATTGGAGGGGAGACGGAGATGAGGAGAGGGTGTTGGAGGGGGAGACAGTTTTAGACAGATTTTTAATGTTTTAGACAGTATTAGACAGATTTTGAATGTTTTTGACAGAATATTATTGTTCTAGACAGTTTTAGACATATTTTAATAGATCTAAACCGCTTTAAACAGACTATGTAGCGTAAGACAGTTTTTTTACACATATTATAGACAGAATCCACATACAGGGTTAGTTTAGAGTCTAGACAGATTCTCTATACTAAATAAATATACAATTCTTTGGGACTGTAGACCATTTTACGCCTTTATAATCGTCTTCTGTGTATGTATGTATGTATGTATGTATGTATGTATGTATGTCTGTATGTATGTATGTACTGTATGTATTTACGTGTATAAAGTATGTATGTTTCTCAGGTATTTCCACGGATTTTGGGTTTGAACATAAGAGTGCCTTTGCCCCTTAAGGAATGATCGTGCAGTATCTCCTTATCTCTGGCCAAACCGACAAACTCAGCGAGTGGAATATATTTTACGACGTGGAGAATAATGCCAGAGTTATCGGGTGTATTTTTCGATAAATATTCCTTAGTGTGTGTGTGAGAGAGAGAGAGAGAGAGAGAGAGAGAGAGAGAGAGAGAGAGAGAGAGAGAGAGAGAGGCTTTAGTATCAGGCAGTCTCAACATGCAGCACACTATAATGGGCTACTGTAGATAAATAGATAGAAATAATACTCATAAGAACAGTAATGAGTTTTAATATCTGTATAAATGACAACAAAAATATAATAATAATAATAATAATAATAATAACACCAACAATATTTACCATAATAACAATATATCATCTTTACGCTTTCAGTTGACAGTAAAACGATCAGTCGACAATTTGCCTACGTATGTGTTGTGTTTACTAAGATGACAAATTGTTTGCAGGAGGCACTGTTTACTGAGGTCTGGCGTGTTTGTCTTGGCTGTTCGTGTGTTTGTCTGGGTGTTTGAACAAGTGGCGTGTGACTGTCAATCGTCGCCTTGTCTCATTATTCTTCGTTTTCCTTTTATTCTTTATTTATTTTTTGGTGTTCGTGTTTATTATTGATTTGACTTATGACAGAAAGGTGAGGGTATTGTAATGGTGTTTATTATTATTATTATTATTATTATTATTATTATTATTATTATTATTATTATCATTATTATTATTATTATTATTATTATTATTATTATTATTTAGGATTTAAAGGTCATGTAGTCTTGTAGTCTGGAGGAAAATTATGGATGGGTTGGACGAGAGAGAGAGAGAGAGAGAGAGAGAGAGAGAGAGAGAGAGAGAGAGAGAGAGAGAGAGAGAGAGCCTCCTCCTATCTCTCTTTTCTCTAAATAATATTGTTGTTTGGATTCTATTATGTGCGTTTATTTTTATGTTTTATACATATTAATGTTTATTTTAATTATACATACATAAACATACACACACACACACACACACACACACAAAAGCACCTACCAAGATACACACACACATACACCCACCCACTCACATACACACGCACACATACACGCACATAAATATACACACATATATATACATACACACAAATACATACATACACGTACATATACACACACTATAAGCACATTCATTCAAGAGCCCATTACAAGCACACACTAACCCTCTCTCTCTCTCTCTCTCTCTCTCTCTCTCTCTCTCTCTCTCTCTCTCACTGGTGTCAATATTTCTCTCTCTCTTGCTGTAACCTGTCATCTATATTCTTAATCGCTCTATTTTTAATATAACAAATAATATATTCTACAAATCTTCGTTGACATTTATCTAGTTCATCCATAATATATCTTTCCCCTGTACAAACTCTTCATTGTTTATAAAATATACAATGGCGTTTCTCTTTCCATGGGTTTAGGTTAGGTTAGGTTAGGTTAGGTTAGGTTAGGTTAGGTTAGGTTACGTTAGGTTAGGTTATCACACAGGTATATGTTACACCTGTATCTTTGTTTACATAATGCACATAGTCAATAATAACCAGAATATTGGGCCAATTGTCATATAAAGGGTGTGTCAGAAATATGTCTACACACCATGTTACATAATCGTCATCAGCCATATCACGTGATTGGTTGTGTTAAAATAGCAACATTGTCTCACGTGATTGGTTGTGTTAAGATAGCAACATTGTCTCCATTCTATCACCCCTCTGTTCATCCATCAAACACAACTATAAATAACACGAAGGAGTATTCTGAGTAATTCTAGTGTACTGTAAGGTCTTGTCCAGTGAGGAGGAGAGGCAGGGAGAGGTAGGGAGAGGCAGGGAGAGGCAGGGAGAGACAGGGAGAGGCAGGGAGAGGCAGGGAGAGGTACGGAGAGGTAGGGAGAGGTAGGGAGAGACAGGGAGAGGTAGGGAGAGACAGGGAGAGGTAGGGAGAGGCAGGGAGAGGCAGGGAGAGGTACGGAGAGGTAGGGAGAGGCAGAGAGAGTGGAGGTAAGTCATTATTCACGTAGAGAACGTTGACCAGGTGTCGTGACAGTGTGTCCTTTTGAATAAGTTATTGTACGTGGAGGGATTGTTCGAGAGAGAGAGAGAGAGAGAGAGAGAGAGAGAGAGAGAGAGAGAGAGAGAGAGAGGTTGCCTTCATTATAAGTGTAGGTAAGCCTTGTCAACTATACCGCGCCAGGAATAAGTGAGAAGATATGCTTTCATCCCTACTAGGTGACAGACACGAATATATGACCCCCCCCCCCTCTCTCTCTCTCTCTCTCTCTCTCAGTCCTCGTAGATTGAGAAGAAGGGAGAGGGGTAAGGATGGCTGAAGTGCGGAGGAAGGGGGAGAGGGGAAGGAGGAAGTGGAGTAGGAAGAGAGGAAGAACGGAGATGGGAGAAGGTGAGAGGAAGGTTAGAAAGGGAGATTAGTGATGATGGAGAAGAGGAGGAGGGATGGAGTGGGAAGGAGAGAAGGAAGAGGGGAGGGAAATAGTGAGGGAGAGAGAAAGAGGGGAATAATTATCCACTAAACCATATTTTTCCTCTCTCTCTCTCTCTCTTACCCTCTTTAAGTCTGTCTGTCTGTTTGTGTCTCATTCTTTTCTTTTATCTCTCTCTCTCATTTTCTATATCTTCCCCCCCCCTTCTCTCTCTCTTTCTCTCCCTTTCTCTCTCTCTCTCACCTGTTCCCTCTACTCTATTTCCTTCACCTGTCATCATTCATCTGTTTGTCTTCTTTCCTTCCCTCATTTCCTCTCCTTTCTTTCCTTCATCCGTTTTGTTTCACTCATCTTCTCTTTCAATTTCTCTTCCCCTTTTCTCATCCTATTCACCCTTCCTATATCCCTTCTTCCCACCTCTCTCTCTCTCACCATATTCTCTCTCCTTCTCTTGCTTTTCTCCTTTATTCCTACTACATTTACCCCCTTCCTGTCTCTTACATCTCTTTCTCTGCCTCTCCCTTCCCTTCTCCCTTTCTCTTTTGTATCTTCTTTTCTCACATGTTTCTCTCTTTCTTTCTTAATACTCCACCTTTCCTTCTCTTTCTAACCCGTTCCTTCTTTTCCTCCTTCCCTCATCTCCCTGCCCCCCCCTCTCCTATCTTCCTTTAACCCCCCTTTGCTCTCTCTCTCTCTTTCTCTCTCTTTCCTTCCCTTACCCCTCCCTCTATTCATCTCCCTCTCTCCCCCTCCCCCTCCCCCCCTCCCCCCCTACTTCCCTCCCTCCATTACTTATCCGTCACCTGTTGGCTACGTTGAGGTGCCAGGGGTGAACAATTCAAGGTGGGGAGGGGCGGGGAGGGGCAGGGAGGGGTGAGGAGGAGGGGCAAGAATGATAATGGACCGAGACACACACGTGGGGTGGTGCTCAGGGCTCTCTGTCTCTTGTATCCGCCACCACCCTATCTCAGCCACACCCCGCCCCTCCCCGTCCTGCCCCTCCCCGCCCCTACCTACTCTAAACTCCACCCCTCCTCTCAATCTCTTTCTCCCCTCACTAAGTCCACCTCATATCTCCCCTCTTTCGGTCCCATCCCATCCCATCCCATCCCATCCCACTACCTTTCCCCATTCCTCCTTATACTTTTAAACCCTTCCCCAACCCTTCAACTCAGTGCAACACCCTTTATTTCACCTCCCCCTCCTCCTACCCCCTAGCCCCCCTTACCCCTAGCGACACCCACTCGTCAGCAACAGTCTCTCAGGAGCCAAGATAGAGCTGAGAGAAATGTTAAATATGCTGAGAAATATATGGACTCTGACGCACATATCATTTCCTCTAACACCCAGAGTACGTAGGGACTCAGCCATTTGATTCACTGACATTGTGAACGTGTCTAGTTAAGGTAGAGTCTGAGTGTTAGGAGACAAAATTAACACCGAGACTCTACCTTAACTAGACACATTCATTTAGCACCAGTTAGGAGACAAAATTAACACTGAGACTCTACCTTAACAAGATACGTTCACTTAGCACCAGTTAGGAGACAAAATTAACTCCGAGACTCTACCTTAACTAGACACATTCACTTAGCACCAGTTAGGAGACAAAATTAACACCGAGACTCTACCTTAACTAGACACATTCACTTAGCACCAGTTAGGAGACAAAATTAACACAGAGACTCTACCTTAACTAGACACATTCATTTAGCACCACTTAGGAGACAAAATTAACTCCGAGACTCTACCTTAACTAGACACATTCACTTAGCACCAGTTAGGAGACAAAATTAACACAGAAAAGCAACACACACAAATCAAACACCTGTTTATCTCACCTAAGACAACCACGAACATTAATCAACATAACTTTCCTTAATCATCTGAGAAAATGTCGTATTTGTGTAGCCTGCGACACCTTATACCCACGGCATCACCGATTGATAATATACGTATATATATCCAGCTCCTTATAGTATTACCTTGACGTTATAATAGTACTGTTACACGTTTATAACTGTATTCCTTACGATTATTTTGGTTTAACTGTATATACCTTGTAATCGATATATCCTTCAAATACTAATCCTGATCCTCATATAACCCTATATACCCAGTGTTTTCTATTATGTCTAAGTGAATATACTACTTACAAATATCTTATAAGTACTCGTGTGAGGTATATCTACTGGTGTCACTTATATTTATCATCTCACTACTTACTTACGACACCTGTGGAACATTATTTAAGTAACAGATAGTCTGAGGCTATACTTTATATTTAGGTTCCCAGAATTGAAGTGAATTATGTGAAGTGTTTTATTATTATTATTATTATTATTATTATTATTATTATTATTGTTGTTGTTGTTGTTGTTGTTGTTGTCATTATTATCATTATTGTTGTTATTACGATAGAAAAACAGCGAGTGTACAAACCGCACAAGAAGGAATAAAACATATAAATACAAACAAAACACACACACACACCAGTGACAAAAAACAAACACAAAACAAACAAAATTCTCAACAGACCTAACTCCCCAAAACAACAACAACAACTTCAACAACAACAACATCATTAAGTAATTGAAGAGCAGAATCACCCTTTCGAAAATCACGGTCCATATTGTGTGTGATTGGCACTGACAGGTCCACGTTTGACGGACACACACACACACACACACACACACACACACACACACACACACACAACAACAACAACCACGACAGCTTGCCAGTTTAGATGACATTTTTTTAAACTATATTCAGAATTTAGTGTGATTTATTTCCGAGAATTAAATATTTATTAAACTATTTACATAAACTTTAAGACATCGATAAAATTCCTGGTAATCATTCAACATTAATAGACTACCATACCTATTGAGAATTAGGATAGTCTCCCCTCTTTTAGAGAAACGAAACAGACTGAAGCGAATTATTGTTAATTTATTCACAATAGAGCCTTTATAAAGTCATCTAACCTCACTATATACAGAGTTGACCTTAAAATAGAGCATCAATAGCCAAAAAAGTCTGTATGTTTGGCCTTCCTGTCAGTGCCGTAACAATGAGAGCATTATCATACTCCCGAGAAGATTAGGTGAGTTTCCCCTCCGTCAGAGACCCACAAAGAACACATACCGCGACCCTCTGCATATAGTTTTGTCACCGCCTCGAATCCCATCAACACCCCGATGTAAAGACGTTTTTTTATGTCTCTAGGTATTGATAAATGGTTTTGTGGGATTGTAGGAAGATATATAAAGGGATTGTGGGAGATTTTGTTGAAAGGGATTTTACAGTTTAGAATTCTATTAATACTCCCTTGAGGTTTTGTCTTCTAAAATCCTTAAAAATTGGAACTAAAACCCAATTCTATGTTTCTTGGTATTAATAAACGGTTTTGTGGGATTTTGGGAGGAAGAGTAAAGTGTGTGTGTGTGTGTGTGTGTGTGTGTGTGTGTGTGTGTGGCGGTGAGCACATGTGGTGAAGACAGTGTGTGGGTGTGACATGAGAGAACATCTGGGGGAGAGAGGGAGAGAGGGAGAGAGGGAGAGAAGGAGGAAGGGAGGGAGGGAAGTAAAGAAGAATGGGGGGAGCAAGGGAGAGTTGGGGGAAACATGGAGAAGGAGGAGAGGGAAGGGGGAGAAAAAGAGGGAAGAAGAGAGAGAGAGAGAGAGAGAGAGAGAGAGAGAGAGAGAGAGAGAGAGAGAGAGAGAGAGATAACAAGGATATCAGTAACGAACAAAACCCACCCGTGAGAGAGCCAGGCACTTGATGCTTGCCAACATGTCTCATACATCGTGTTATAAGTGGCACCCAGAGGCACTCAGAGACACCCAAAGGAGCCCCCAAACACGCAGAGGCACCCAACAGCACACGAATACAGTCACCCACTCTTTAGTACCCACTAATACCCAGTACCTCATCACATGTCCTGTGGCACCATCAACACCCAGAGTGATTCAGAGGCACTCACTGGCACCAAGGAACATCCAGACACGTAAGTAATGGCACCAAGCATCCTGTGGCCCCCCGGTATTAATATAAAGTATAAAGTATAAGTACAGGTGTAGTAGTAATTGTCAAGTAATTCTTAACGTGTATATGAGAATTATAACATAGACAGGTACAGTAATTCCACATTATTCTTGGGGCATCACAGATCATTTATGTTCTGGTGTGTGTGTGTGTGTGTGTACGTGTGTGTGTGTGTGTGTGTGTGTGTGTGTGTACTCGCAAAAATCCTGGGGAATGAGAGCATAAGGACACGCTTTGTTTACTTGCATCAGTTACTTACTCTCTGTCATTGTTATTGACCGTGGAGGACTATACCGTCAGGGAGGGTAGTAATAGTAGTAGTAATAGTAGTAGTAGTAGTAGTTAGGTGCGCTTCGTTACTCATCCACTGTGAGAGAGGGGGGAGGGGGGGGGAGAGAGAGGGAGAGAGAGGGAGAGGCAGTGCATGGCAGAACCTTAGCCAACCAAGGTCTTATTCTGGGAGCTGTTCATGTAAGTCTTTGTGTGTACGTCTCGTTGTCTCTTGTGGGTTAGGGGGAAAGAGGAGGGGTGGGGAGGGAGGGGAGGTCTCTAGTGGGTTAGGGGGAAGAGGAGGGGTGAGGGGGGGGGAGGGGAGGGGAGGTTATGATCGTGTGAGAAGGGGACGTTATGAGAGAGGGGAAGAGGAGGGGAAGGAAGGGGAGGTTCTGAACGTAGGAAGGGAAAGAGGGAAGGAGAGGGGAGAAGGATGGGATGAAAGGGGGGTAGGAGGAGAAGGAAGGGGAGGTTAAGTACTTAGGAGGGAGATAATGTCTGTCTGTCGGTCTGTCTGTCTGTTTGTCTGTCTGTCGGTCTGCTGTCTGTCTGTCTGTTTGTCTATCTCTCTTATAGGCAGGTACACTGGATCTCGCCTTGGTCACAGTGTATGTATGTATGTATGTATGTCTCCCTTGGCGTTTAGGTTTTTCTTGCTCTTATCTCCCTCTATCTCTTGCTTTCTTACGCCTCTTATCTCTCTCTCTATCTCTACTTTTTCCTCCCTCATTACGTTACGTCTCTCACCTATCCGGGTGTTGTAACTCTGCCTTATCTCTCTCGTTATTCTCCACTTCCTGTGTTGCGTCTTTCGTTTCGTAAATAATCTTTCTGTCTCTTCTTTATTTCTTTCTCTCTCCCAATTTCTCTTTTTGCTTTATTCATTCTTTTTTTTCTTTTTTTTTTACATTTTCATCCTCTCTCTCTCTCTCTCTCTCTCTCTCTCTCTCTCTCTCTCTCTCTCTCTCTCTGTCGCACACACACACACACACGAACTCGAACCCACTGGACAGGAAATCAGAGGACAAAAGATGGGACAGAGGAATGGGGCAGTGGAATGGGGCAGAGGAATGGGGCAGTGGAATGGGGAAGAGGAATGGGGGAGTGGAATGGGAAAGAGGAATGGGGGTGAGGTGCAGGAGGTGAAAAATGGAAATATAATGTGTCCAGTTTCAGTAATCCAACATTGTTTGTTTACATAATGGATTGGGAACATGGCCGACTCCTGGATTCACTCTGGATTATGGATTCGTTTCCGGATTCATAATGTAAACGAATCTTTGAGAATTCGATGTGACGGAATCTGTGTATGACAATGTCTACTTTGTCTCCTAGGTAGCTTTTATGTCGACCTATACTGAAAAATACAATTATCTCAACTAAAATAAATGCATGATAATACGTAGATAAATACAACAGTTGAATAATACAAAAAAAAAAATACAACAGTTACCTACAAAAACAAAAGCAAAACAAAAAAATAAAAGAGATTGAGGAAATAAATAAAAAAATAAAAAAATACAATAGATAATACATAAAACAACTAAAAATACAACAAATAATACAAGAAAACTAAAAAAATACAACAAATAATACAAAAAGCTAAAAAACAAATACAGAAACATACCTAATACACAAAAATACACAGAAGAGAAGAGGGAAAAATTCCAGGTATACAGACTGAAACAAGTTGGCTGAGAGGTAAAACGCTCATGTAAATTGTTAAAACTACAGGTAATTTGCGAAGGTAATATATGCAAATTACCTGAAATACCTTTGTCAGCAGGTGCAGTGTTTGTTGTTGTCAGTGAGAGAGAGAGAGAGAGAGAGAGAGAGAGAGAGAGAGAGAGAGAGACTAACCCCTCCTCTCCTCCCTCCCTCCCTCCTTCCTTCCCTCGTTACCGTCGTCAAAAGCAAATTACTCGTTTGGTAGTTTCACCTGTTAGCTTCTGGGGAGGGGGGGGGGGTCACTCTCTCTGTTTTTATCACTACCTGTCAAACCTCCTTAGCCATAACCTAATTAACTCCCAGCCCACTAGTTTAATCCCATGAGTAGGAGGTAATTTAACCCCTCTGTGTATGAGAAGTTAATCCCTTAAGTAATGAGTAGGATTTAACCCCTTTGTATATGATGACTATTAATCCCATTGACCACGATGACTTTACACTTTGACTACGAGTATTTAACCCCTTGAGTACGATGCATCAAGTGTTCGTACTCAATGGGTTAAGTTAGAGTACACAATGATGCATTTCCATACACATACACACACACACACACACACACACACACACACGTAGACACAAACAGAAAAAAAAATCATTGAATATTCTGAATAATTAATAAAAAAAAGTCATTCTTTCCCAAGTTTAATTCCGTGAACATGTCAGCACTCGTCAGCAAGGCATATACATTTTAACATTAACCTTTTACGAATATACAAGGTAGAGTGTTAACAATCCCACAACATTCACCACACGATTAATGACCAGCTGAAGATTAGACTCTCCAGCTTATTACACCTGAAGATAAATCACCTTAATGCTAACTGGAGGGGCTGGGTTGGGTTAGGTTAGGTTAGGGTAAACTAGATTAGGTTAGGTAAAACTAGGTTAGGTTAAACTATGCGAGATTAGATTAGCGTTAGAGTGAATATACAGGTGTCATCCCTAAAACTACGGCCCTTAAACATACTGGTGTGATCCCTAAACAGGTAAGATGAGAGATCACTGTATAAAGGTGATGTCTCTCAGATCGACAGGTGGTAACTATACAGACTCGTGTTGTGTTGTGTACCGTCTGTTTGTAGTGCTGTCCAGATGGTTGGCTCTGGTGTTTAATTGAGGCGTGACTCCAGCTGTGTGTGTGTGTGAGAGAGAGAGAGAGAGAGAGAGAGAGAGAGAGAGAGAGAGAGAGAGAGAGAGAGAGAGTCAGTATTACAGGTGTGTAGGATTAAGACAGGTGTACTCAGGTAGAAGCTACAATGGGATACCTTTACGGTGGAGTTGGTAAAATGGCTGATTATGTTCTACAGGTGTGTGTGTGTCTGTGTGTGTGTGTGTGTGTGTGTCTGTGTGTGTGTGTGTGTGTGTGTGTGTGTGTGTGTGTGTGTGTGTCTGTGTGTGTGTGTTATATCAATACTTTGTTATTTTTATTCCTACCATTACTAATATCATATACAATATATAGAAGCAATAAAATACCTTAATGAATTCCTTTCAATCACCAAGAAAGATTTAATACGAGACCAGAATTAATTAAGAAGAAAATTACAATATTCCTGAGTCGTGATTGGCTTCCTTCCTTCCTTCCTTCCTTCTGTCTTTCCTTCCTATCTTTCTTTATACCTCCTTCCTCTCTGACCCTTACCTTCCTCCACCACCTCACACGCTCCTTCCCTCCCTCACACCTCTCTCCCTCACACTTCTCTCCCTCACACCTCTCTCCGTCACACCTCTCTCCCTCACACCTCTCTCCCTCACACCTGCCGTTTACAGTTACCACCTCACCCCATGGTAGGTAATATAGCGTCCCTACCTCAGTCCTCCTCACCTGGCACACCTGAGCTTCTTAGTTATCGGTGTGAGTAGGTGAGGGGAGGATAGGGTAGGGTAGAGGAGGGTAGGGGAGGGGAGGGGAGGGGAGGGTAGGGTAGGGTAGGGAAGGGGAGGGTAGGGTAGGGTAGGGTAGGGTAGGGAAGGGGAGGGAAGGGGAGGGGAGGGGAGGGGAGGGGAGGGTAGGGGAGGGTAGGGAAGGGGAGGGTAGGGAAGGGGAGGGTAGGGGAGGGGGGGTAGGTGAAGGAAGATGGGTTGGAGAAGCTAAGTTGACATGTACACTTGGCACCGCAACACCCAATTAAAACGCACCTGGCACCTCTACCTGCCTGTTATTGTTCCTCTGGCACCTCCACTACCAGGTGTAAGATGCTCCACCATGGCTGCCAGACGTAACACACACACGGTCGTTGGTGTGTACGATACTTTCTTTCTTTCTTTACCACCTGTTCATAATTTGTCTCTGAACTCTGAACTTCATCACTGCCTTCATGAATCCACCGTCTGGCAGCTGTGCACCTTATCAGTAGTGAACATGGCTTACACGGTACACAGAGCCTCTCTTCCCGGCAGACATCTGACACTGCTAGACCATGTTATCATAACTGGCGCCAGAATATCCTATTCACATCCACTTGGCGCCAGCACAACACGTTATCATTTACCTACTGTCTGCTAACATACAGCTGACATTACTGGCATACAGCTGACATTACTAGCAAACAGCTGACACTACTATACCACTGCTAGCATACAGCTGACACTACTATACCACTGCTAGCATACGGCTGACACTACTCTACCACTGCTAGCATACGGCTGACACTACTATACCACTGCTAGCATACGGCTGACACTACTCTACCACTGCTAGCATACAGCTGACACTACTATACCACTGCTAGCATACGGCTGACACTACTCTACCACTGCTAGCATACAGCTGACACTACTATACCACTGCTAGCAAACGGCTGACACTACTCTACCACTGCTAGCATACGGCTGACACTACTATACCACTACTAGCATACAGCTGACACCACTACATTATATTAACACACACCTGCCACCACTACACCATCACACACCTACCACCACTACACCATCACACACCTACCACCACTACACCAACACACACCTACCACCACTACACCATCACACACCTGCCAACACTATACAACACTATACAGCTTTATGATGACACCACAACAAAAGCAGAAAATAGTGTGGGATTCAAGACAGCTATTGGCGACGTGTACAGAATATATGGTGGGGAGAACAAGTAGAGATGGCACGATAACAGGAGTAACTAAGATAACTGGGAAAGATATAACCATAACACCTCGAGGTAACAAGTAATGAGGGCTGACTATGGCGACTGTGCTAACTATGATGAGGGTAAGATAACAAACATGAGAATATAGTATGGTGAGGTAAGATAACTATACCCAGCTATGATAACTATACCCAGCTATGATAACTATACCCAGCTTAGATAACTATACCCAGCTATGATAACTATACCCAGCTATGATAACTATACCCAGCTTAGATAACTATACCCAGCTATGATAACTATACCCAGCTATGATAACTATACCCAGCTATGATAACTATACCCAGCTATGATAACTATACCCATCTAAGATAACTATACCTAGCTTAGATAACTATACCCAGCTTAGATAACTATACCCAGCTTAGATAACTATACCCAGCTTAGATAACTATACCCAGCTTAGATAACTATACCCAGCTTAGATAACTATACCCAGCTTAGATAACTATACCCAGCTTAGATAACTATAACCAGCTTAGATAACTATACCCAGCTATGATAACTATACCCAGCTTAGATAACTATACCCAGCTTAGATAACTATACCCAGCTATGATAACTATACCCAGCTTAGATAACTATACCCAGCTATGATAACTATATCCAGCTAACCTAATCCTAACCCACCTAAGAAAACCACGACAGCAACACACACACACACACACACACACACACACACACACACACACACACACACACACACACACACACACACACACACTTGGCATGACATTAGATATTCATTGTTTGATTTGTTATCTTAATAAGGGGTCCATTATTCAAGGTGTCTCGTTTGTCTCTCGAGGCCCTGATGAGACTGTCTCTCTCCCTGGGATGAGATAATGGTGGTGGTATTCTTCTCTCCAGGAGGGGGGGTGAAATAAAAGATGGAGGAAAATACTAATAATAACAATAATAATTAAATAATAATAATAATTAACTGCAGACACAAACAGATAAGGAAGGCTAGGCTAGGTTAGGTTAGGTTAGGTTACACAGGAGCTACATGCCTCCATTTATACCAGTTAAAAGTTATGTTGTCAGTAATAAAGACAACATCACATAACTCCTAACTTCATTTCTATTACCCTACTTCTCAAAGATACAGTCAGTACTCACGAGAGATACCACAACAGCTTGGTAGAGGAGCGCAGTTGTGAGGTCACTGGGAAAATGACCTCTGAAACTTCCCGTGTATCACAAGGTATATATATGGCTATGGTAAGACAAGGAATTCTGGGTAATTTTTACGATAGCGACGATTTAATTGGTTACAGACAGTCCCAGCTGATATTCTGTCTTCTGATTGGTTAAAGAACAGTGCAACTAGTAAATTACGAGCAAACAATCTTCTATGCCCGATGTAGCAATTCACGGCAGAGGAGGAGTCGGTTAAGTCATGTATAAGGATAAAAAAAAGTTGCATATAATAAAAGAAATGAAGGACACAATAAAAATAACCATGAAATAATACACTTATTAATAACAGCCATTTTATGTTAATTTGTTGAGGTCTGTCTATGTAATATGTTCCTTCACAACCTTCCTCACAACCTACACATCCCTCTACAACCTTCCTCACAACCTACACATCCCTCTATAACCTTCCTCACACCTACACATCCCTCTACAACCTTCCTCACACCTACACATCCCTCTACAACCTTCCTCACAACCTACACATCCCTCTACAACCTTCCTCACACCTACACATCCCTCTACAACCTTCCTCACAACCTACACATCCCTCTACAACCTTCCTCACACCTACACATCCCTCTACAACCTGCCTCACACCTACACATCCCTCTACAACCTTCCTCACACCTACACATCCCTCTACAACCTGCCTCACACCTACACATCCCTCTACAACCTTCCTCACAACCTACACATCCCTCTACAACCTGCCTCACACCTACACATCCCTCTACAACCTGCCTCACACCTACACATCCCTCTACAACCTTCCTCACACCTACACATCCCTCTACAACCTTCCTCACAACCTACACATCCCTCTACAACCTTCCTCACAACCTACACATCCCTCTACAACCTTCCTCACAACCTACACATCCCTCTACAACCTTCCTCACACCTACACATCCCTCTACAACCTTCCTCACAACCTACACATCCCTCTACAACCTTCCTCACAACCTACACATCCCTCTACAACCTTCCTCACACCTACACATCCCTCTACAACCTTCCTCACACCTACACATCCCTCTACAACCTTCCTCACACCTACACATCCCTCTACAACCTTCCTCACAACCTACACATCCCTCTACAACCTTCCTCACACCTACACATCCCTCTACAACCTTCCTCACAACCTACACATCCCTCTACAACCTTCCTCACAACCTACACATCCCTCTACAACCTTCCTCACACCTACACATCCCTCTACAACCTTCCTCACAACCTACACATCCCTCTACAACCTTCCTCACACCTACACATCCCTCTACAACCTTCCTCACACCTACACATCCCTCTACAACCTTCCTCACAACCTACACATCCCTCTACAACCTTCCTCACAACCTACACATCCCTCTACAACCTTCCTCACACCTACACATCCCTCTACAACCTTCCTCACAACCTACACATCCCTCTACAACCTTCCTCACACCTACACATCCCTCTACAACCTTCCTCACAACCTACACATCCCTCTACAACCTTCCTCACACCTACACATCCCTCTACAACCTTCCTCACACCTACACATCCCTCTACAACCTTCCTCACAACCTACACATCCCTCTACAACCTTCCTCACAACCTACACATCCCTCTACAACCTTCCTCACAACCTACACATCCCTCTACAACCTTCCTCACACCTACACATCCCTCTACAACCTTCCTCACACCTACACATCCCTCTACAACCTTCCTCACAACCTACACATCCCTCTACAACCTTCCTCACAACCTACACATCCCTCTACAACCTTCCTCACAACCTACACATCCCTCTACAACCTTCCTCACAACCTACACATCCCTCTACAACCTTCCTCACAACCTACACATCCCTCTACAACCTTCCTCACAACCTACACATCCCTCTACAACCTTCCTCACAACCTACACATCCCTCTACAACCTTCCTCACACCTACACATCCCTCTACAACCTTCCTCACAACCTACACATCCCTCTACAACCTTCCTCACAACCTACACATCCCTCTACAACCTTCCTCACAACCTACACATCCCTCTACAACCTTCCTCACAACCTACACATCCCTCTACAACCTTCCTCACAACCTACACATCCCTCTACAACCTTCCTCACAACCTACACATCCCTCTACAACCTTCCTCACAACCTACACATCCCTCTACAACCTTCCTCACAACCTACACATCCCTCTACAACCTTCCTCACAACCTACACATCCCTCTACAACCTTCCTCACAACCTACACATCCCTCTACAACCTTCCTCACAACCTACACATCCCTCTACAACCTTCCTCACAACCTACACATCCCTCTACAACCTTCCTCACAACCTACACATCCCTCTACAACCTTCCTCACAACCTACACATCCCTCTACAACCTTCCTCACAACCTACACATCCCTCTACAACCTTCCTCACACCTACACATCCCTCTACAACCTTCCTCACACCTACACATCCCTCTACAACCTTCCTCACACCTACACATCCCTCTACAACCTTCCTCACAACCTACACATCCCTCTACAACCTTCCTCACAACCTACACATCCCTCTACAACCTTCCTCACACCTACACATCCCTCTACAACCTTCCTCACAACCTACACATCCCTCTACAACCTTCCTCACAACCTACACATCCCTCTACAACCTTCCTCACAACCTACACATCCCTCTACAACCTTCCTCACAACCTACACATCCCTCTACAACCTTCCTCACAACCTACACATCCCTCTACAACCTTCCTCACACCTACACATCCCTCTACAACCTTCCTCACACCTACACATCCCTCTACAACCTTCCTCAAGCACATCTTTTGGTTTTGGGTAAAGTTTTCTTGTCTCTCGTGTTTACCCCTAGACGTGGCCAGCTTGATATGCTGCTCCTCTGACAGGGTAGTGTAAGGCGGTGATAATGTCTGTCTTAGCTTGAGTAACTTTGATGAAGTTCGGCCATAGAGAAGACCTACGAATCTTTTTATGGCTTTCCTTTTCTTCCTCCGAGATGTCATCAGGTTGGCTAAGCAATGTGGTGAAATTTTCAGTGATGTCAGGAGAGGACAGCCATGTTTCAAAGGTCTTCTTCTTCTTCTTCTTCTTCTTACTAATGATTCACGACGCGCTAAAACAGTATCCCAGCCTATTAGTGGAAGGGAAGAATGGTAGCGCCTTACACAGTTCTAGAGATTGCTGGTACATGAGTTTCAGTGATAAAGGCAACCCATAGTTCCTGAAGTTTCCCTTTTGCGACTTATGTAAAACCCAGAACCACGTCATATGGATCTACTTTCCTGATCTTTGTCTTCTCATAACCTCACCCGGCTCGTTGGCTGTGTACAGGATCACAGGAGTGTCAGCCTCTTAATTATAACAAGGGGTTAAGGTCGAGGATGTCATCAGAGCATGTAGTAATAACTGTGCCTCCTTGAACTTGGATGCCTGGTGTGTAAGTGGCCAGGAAAACAAACAATTCAGTCTTGTTGATGTCCCTCCTCAAGAAAGACTGTCAGTTACTTGGGATGGTGGTGGTGAGTGGAGTGACCTTTCATCTATCTCCGTGACCCCTTCGTTACTTCTCAAGCGCCTAACTACGCTGTAAACATACCCACCTACCCCCAGACAGTGTCAAGTCTCTTCACGTTTTTAGATTGTTCTTGTATACACGGCTTAAGACTTCTCATTAAATGTTTTGCAGTTAAGTGGCCTCATGGTGATAATGTCAGGTCCACCCAGTTACTTCCCTTCAACATTCATTATAAAAATTTCCCTTAAGATAAAACACTGAAGATAATATAGGAGTCACATCTTGGTCCAGTGGTGGCGTATAGTAGACATAAACTGTTATTATAAACCCTAAAACTGACTTATAATGACACACACATGACCAATAGCTCTATGTGTTTCTGTCATGGGTGGCTACGGAGGTCACTTTTAAATTGAGGCCAAAGTTTATGTGAAGTCACGTATATTGAACTAAACCTTCACTAATTCTGGTGTTTTAATCCGAAATTTTAACAATTCTACTGTTTTTGACAACTTAACCACTAGCCTATATAGACTACCCCCCTCCTACACTACTCCTCACACACTATCCCCACACACTACCCCCCCCCACAACCACTAACCCCCCCCCCCCCTACACTATCCCCACATAGCATGGTGAGAACAAGGGTGGCATAAATCACAGGTATAATCTCTGGGGAAGGTGAGAGAGCCAGGTGTGTGATCAATCATACTGAGACAATCTACCTCTGAATACTGTGTGTGTGTGTGTGTGTGTGTGTGTGTGTGTGTGTGTGTGTGTGTGTGTGTGTGTGTGTGTGCGCGAGAGAGAGAGACGATGAGGATAGTAACTAGGAGAATAGAGATAATAATAATAATAATAGTTAAGAAGGAGAAGAAGAAGAAGACAAAAAAAATAAGAAAAAAATGCGACAGCACTACCAGGTGTCGCCCTCGTCAGGTAATTATGTCAGTAGGGAGGCTGACGGCTGACAGTACCAACAACACAAGATATCATCCTATGTATATCATCAGCTAGTGTGACTGTCCAGTATAATGTGTATGTGTAATGTATATACCGGTATATATATGTATTAGAAGATATAAATACGTCCACTAAGATACTAATATTAATAAACATCAACATTCCTTCACTGAGTACAAAAACATTCTGTGCTAAATCATTCATAAACATTAACATTCACCAGAAGACATAACAAAAGTGATTTAAAGTCTTATATAATCATTCAAGCTAGAAAAAAAACCACATTCATTTCTTTAATTAACATCTACGGTAAACATTCACAAGAGATATGGCACAATAAACATTCATTAATGGGTCTTATAAAAGAGTGCGGTGGGTGAGTGGATACAGAACTCACTTCCTGACCTAAAGGTTGATAGTTCGATTCCGGGGACCCCTCAGTCGACCCAGGTGAAAATGGGTGCCTGACGACACAGTTTGGGGAGAGAGGGCGAGCGAGTGCAGTGTCGGATATTACCTTTTATCATCTGTTATTTATATGGCAGAGTAATGTGACGCCCCTCATTGGTCATCCACCTCTCATCCAACCCACAGTCACCCACCTCTCATCCTAGCTACAGTCATCCATCTGTCATCCTACCTACAGTCATCCACCTCTCATCCTACCTACAGTCATCCACCTCTCATCCAACCCACAGTCACCCACCTCTCATCCTAGCTACAGTCATCCATCTGTCATCCTACCTACAGTCATCCACCTCTCATCCTACCTACAGTCATCCACCTGTCATCCTACCCACAGTAATCCACCTCTAATGTTATCCACAGTCATCCACCTCTCATCCTATCCACAATCATCCACCTTTCATCCTATCCACAGACATCCACCTCTCAACCCTCTCATCCTACTCACAGACATCCACCTCTCATTCTACCCACAGTCATCCACCCCATTCAACTTCCTTCCCCATTCACTCATCATTCTACTCATCTATTCTCTTCTTTCATTCTTTCTCCATCCACTTTCTCCTATCCACTCATCCTCTTTAACTCACCCACCCACCAACACATCCACCTACCTACCTGCACCCACCCACCCACCAACACACCCACCTACCTACCTACACCCATCCACCAACACACCCACCTACCTACCTACACCCACCCACCAACACACCCACCCACCTACCTACACCCCCCACCCACCTACCTACCCACGGGGGATATGAACGAGGTAAGAAATATCTTCTTGCCAGATGTGAACTAGCATTCCACCACCACCACCACCACAACCACCACAACCTGCCCTCTACGTCTCTCTTTTGTCGTTGTTTTTAATATAGATGAAATATGACAGTTTTCGTTACTTCTACGTCACACACACCTGCGTTACCAACTTGTTCCTGTGACGTTACGGAGTTGTGTGCTGTCTTTGTTACGGTGTTTGGGTTACGTTTGAGTGTTTGTATTTTTTTTTTATGTTACGTTACTTAACTATGTTGTAAGTTACAGTGTTTAATTTCATTGGATTCTTTCGTAGTTATGATGTTATTTTGTGTTTTAATATAGGGACACCAGAGGGCACTAAAACGGATATAAAACACGAAAAGGACGTTATTGTGTTTGGTTATTTAGTGTGTGTGTGTGTGTGTGTGTGTGTGTGTGTGTGTGTGTGTGTGTGTGTGTGTGTTCTTACCTGTATCTGTTAACTCTATTAAGTATATATATATTTTTTTTTTCAAACTCAAATTCACCCAAACGTCAGATACACACACACACACACACACACACACACAGTACACAGAAGAAGAAGGTTGAGAATTGGTTTAGTAATGGAACCGTCTCATTTATCAAGACCTTAATGGACACCCACCCTTCCATTATTTTACCAACAATGTCCATTAAATATTTTGTTCCTCTTAAAAAAAATGAAATATACAATCTATTTCCAATTTCATGCATTGTTACCCTTCAATAATAATATATTATACATATATATTTTTTTCAGGTTATATAAATCCACATTTTGGCCCTAAATTCCGTAAGTCGTCTTATTTACTCGATTTTGAACGATAAATTATGAGAAGAAAAAAAATCGTTCTTATATACACGATTTTCAACCACAGAGAGAGAGAGAGAGAGAGAGAGAGAGAGAGAGAGAGAGAGAGAGAGAGAGAGAGAGAGAGAGAGAGAGAGAGAGAGCCACACTACATAACTACCCATTAACCATTAATAATTACTTCTTCATTAACAAAAAAACAGCCCCGCGTGACCAGACAGCCCCCCCGCGTGACCAGACAGCCCCTCCCCCCCCCCCCGTGACCATACAGCCCTCGAGTATTATGTAACGCCATCTATATTTCAGTCCCTCGTAGCCCCCTCTCCTCTAGGTACTGCTTCAGGGTCGAGGGGGAGGTGGTGCCTGTCGCTTACTGAAGGGTGGTGTTGCCTGGTGTGGCTTGGTGTTGCCTGGTGTTGCCTGAGTTACTTGGTGTTTCAGGTATTCTTGAATTAATGTGTACGGATAGATAGATAGATAGATAGATAGATAGAACGAGAGCCACGAGTGTTTGAGAAATGGCCGCGTGTGGGGGGGGAGGGGGGGAGGGGTGGGGAGGGGCAGGTGTGGGGGGGGAGGGGCAGGTGAGGGGGGAGGGGGAAGGTGAGGGGGGGAGGGGGGGGGGAAGACAGCTGAGGGGGAGGGAGAGACAAAAATGGAATTTCTCCTGACCAATAAACTAGTTCCGAGAGGGAGGGGTGGGGGGTGGGGGGGAGGAGGGGAGGAGAGGGGAGAAGGGGAGGAGAGGGGTGGGGGAGGAGAGGGGGTGGGGGGAGGAGGGGGGTGGGGGGGAGGGGGGAGGAGGGGAGTGGGGGGGGAGGAGGGGGGAGGAGGGGGGGGAGGGGAGGAGGGGGTGAGAGGAAAAGCACCCGAACTGAATACAAGATGAGAGACACTGTATTTGCCTGTCTGTCTGTCTGTCTGTTTGTTTATCGATGCCTGTCTGTCTGTCTGTCTGTGTGTCAGTTTGTCTGTCTATCTATCTATCTGTCTATCTATCTTAAAGGATAGGGAAATGTTATTGGTGGTATGACTACTATTTTAACTACTACTACTACTTTTTTTTTTTTTTTTTTTTTTTTTAACGTGGCCTCCAGCCTCCCCCAATAGCCACACCTTCGCCACCATTTATTTACCTTAATATTAAATATCCTAATACATAATAAGCTATCCTATCTGTGTTAAATTAGTTGAGCCGCAGATCTATGCGGCATTCAGTGACTGTAGCCTCATAGTCACTACTACTACTACTACTACTACTACTACTTCTTATAATACTAACAACAACAACAACATAAACCGCGCTAGCAACATTAACAATAATCTAAATAATAACAATAAAATAAAACAATAATCATAATAATAACAATAACAATATGACTCCTCATAACAACAGCAGAACACCTACACAACACATAAATAACGAAATCCGGTCAAATCTGTGGCTTATAAGTATTCTAAATCTGAATTACAGATTTTGAGCAAACACGTAGACTGTTATTTAAAAAGATAAATAAAATAATTAAATAAAAATAAAATAGAAAATAATTGATAATGAGAGAGAGAGAGAGAGAGAGAGAGAGAGAGAGAGAGAGAGAGATGATTATATAAACCACGAAGAATTACCAACTAGTTTCAACACACAAACGTCAACAGAAGAATGGTGGTGGTGGTGGTCAGGTCAAAAGGTCAGATTCCAACACCTTCCATTTTCTATATTGTATTGTATTTCTTTAGTGTATTTTATGGTACTGTATTTCATTATTGTATCTCGGTAATGCTATATTGTTGTAACGTAAATTTTGGTATTGAATTCTCCTGTTATAGTTATAGTTGTGTTTTCTTCATATTGTATTTTTAGATTGTATTCCATGTTATTGTATTCTTAAACTGAACCATTGTATTCATTTATTTAATTTTTTTTTACAGAATCAGTGTTGGATATTTTCGTTCTCATTCACAGATAATTATATTACATTGTTAGGTAATTACAGGTTATGTTATTCATTTGTAATTAAATACCTGGCTATCTCTTTATGTTGTGAAAGAATATGAAAGAAGAGGGGGGGAGGGGGGGGGAGGAGGAGGAGGAGGAGGAGGAGAAGTAGGAGGAAGAGGAGAAGGAGAAGGAGGAGGGGAAGGAGAAGGAAGAGGAGGAGGAGAAGGAGAAGGAAGAGGAGGAATAGAAGAAGGATCGAAGGAGTAAGAGGAGACGGAAGAAAAGGAGGAGGTGGAGGAAAAAGCAGAAAGGGGAGTGAGATAAGACGAAGAAGAAGAAGAAGAAGAAGAAGAAGAAGAAGAAGAAGAAGAACCCTCACAGTGCCTCCTTTCCTTGATGAGTCTACAGCCATCGCCGTTAGCTAGTCTCTGGGAGGACCTGCCTCTCTCTCACTCAGACACGGTGGATTGATGGAGACAGGTTATGTCGACCCCGAGATGGAGGGCCTTCATCAGTGAGCCCGGTCAACACACACACACACACACACACACCCAACGAGAGGACATCGGTTCGGAAAGTCACTCAAAAAAATATTTATGTAGTTCTGTCCATTAAAGTCAACAGCAATGATTTTATGACCTGAGAGGATTTTAGGGGGGGGGGGGTAGTTAACGATGACCTTTGACCTAAACACCCTCAACAAGGTCATTAAGGTCACGCAACACAATCTATCTCTCCATTTAGTTTCGAATCTTACATTGAAATTATTACTGAAGGATTTAATCTGGAAAAAATAATTATTATCGTTTTACATTTAAGGATTACCAGGTGTATTCTATAGAAGGTATACCTGAGGGAGAGGAGGCCAGGAGGTAATGAGAGGTTGTAGGTATAACTAGGAGGGAGGAGGCCAGGAGGTAATGAGAGGTTGTAGGTATAACTAGGAGGGAGGAGGCCAGGAGGTAATGAGAGGTTGTAGGTATAACTAGGAGGGAGGAGGCCAGGAGGTAATGAGAGGTTGTAGGTATAACTAGGAGGGAGGAGGCCAGGAGGTAATGAGAGGTTGTAGGTATAACTAGGAGGAAGGAGGCCAGGAGGTAATGAGAGGTTGTAGGTATAACTAGGAGGAAGGAGGCCAGGAGGTAACGAGAGGTTGTAGGTATAACTAGGAGGTCAGAGGTCAGGAGGTAGTGAGGGATTGTGGGTAATTATCCAGCCTCAGGTAAATAACACAGGTAAGTGATTTATTAATAACCTGGTCTGAGAATTGTTGTATACACGTGTTGTCTATCTATCTATCTATCTATCTATCTGTCTGTCTGTCTGTCTGTCTATCTGTGTATCTGTGTATCTGTCTGTCTGTCTATCTGTGTATCTGTGTATCTGTCTGTCTGTCTATCTGTGTATCTGTCTGTCTGTCTGTCTGTCTATCTGTGTATCTGTCTGTCTGTCTATCTGTGTATCTGTCTGTCTGTCTGTCTGTCTATCTGTGTATCTGTCTGTCTGTCTATCTGTGTATCTGTCTGTCTGTCTATCTGTGTATCTGTCTGTCTGTCTATCTGTCTATCTGTGTATCTGTCTGTCTGTCTGTCTGTCTATCTGTGTATCTGTCTGTCTGTCTGTCTACCTATATATCTATTGTTTTCTGTTCCTTCCTTTTTCCTTCTTTATCCCAGTTTCTTGTTCTCTGGTATTTTACTGTCTCTTATCTTCACAGTTTCCCTCCCACACCTTCGGACAAGTCGACGTAAAAGCTTTCTTTTTTTCCTGCCTATCTCATCCTCATTTGCATATTCCCTGTCTCCTCTTCTCTTTCTTCTATTTTCACGTTGTTACAAACATTTTCTTTTCCTTTTCTGTGGATTTATTTCTTTCTTTCTAACTATCTTTCTTTTGTTTATTTGTTTAATTTTATGTTTCTTATTATTATCATCAGTGTGTGTGTGTGTGTGTGTGTGTGTGTGTGTGTGTGTGTGTGTGTGTGTGTGTGTGTGTGTGTGTGTGTTTAAAACCATCTGGCTCTGCAACAGGAAGGTCTGGTGTGTCACAGCTGGGGATGTTGTGGGCCAGCTGAGAGACCGTGACAGCTGGTGATAAGAGGGGAAGAGGAGGGGGAGAAAGGGAGGGACGATGGGGAATACAGGAAGGGAATGAACAAAGGAAATGAGGGAGGGAAGAAGAGAAGAAATGAGGGAGGGAGAAGAGAATGAGGAGGAGGAGGGGGTGAGAAATGGGTGAATCGTTAGAGGAAACAGGAGTGGCCATAGTTAGGGGAGATGAAACGATTGAAGTGGATGGGGAAAACAGAGAAGAGAGAAAAAAATAAGAGAGAGGAGAGGAATTAAAGAAGAGGGGAAAGTAGGTTGAGGGGAAGGAAGGGGAGACTAAAGGGGAGGACTTATACCTGGTACTACAGATCCGGAAGGACAATTTAGCATTAATACTTACTGTAGAGATAAATGAGAAGAGAGGGGGGGATAAGGGGAGGGGTAAGTGAGGGGGGAGATGAGGGGAGGGGTAAGTGAGGGGGGAGATGAGGGGAGGGGTAAGTGAGGGGGGAGATGAGGGGAGGGGTAAGTGAGGGGGGAGATGAGGGGAGGGGTAAGTGAGGGGGGAGATGAGGGGAGGGGTAAGTGAGGGGGGAGATGAGGGGAGGGGTAAGTGAGGGGGAGATGAGGGGAGGGGTAAGTGAGGGGGAGATGAGGGGAGGGGTAAGTGAGGGGGGAGATGAGGGGAGGGGTAAGTGAGGGGGGAGATGAGGGGAGGGATAAGTGAGGGGGGAGATGAGGGGAGGGGTAAGTGAGAGGGGAGATGAGGGAGGGGTAAGTGAGGGGGAGATGAGGGGAGGGGTAAGTGAGGGGGGAGATGAGGGGAGGGATAAGTGAGGGGGAGATGAGGGGAGGGATAAGTGAGGGGGGAGATGAGGGGAGGGGTAAGTGAGAGGGGAGATGAGGGGAGGGGTAAGTGAGGGGGAGATGAGGGGAGGGGAAAATGAGGGGGAGATGAGGAGAGGGGTAAGTGAGGGGGGAGATGAGGGGAGGGGTAAATGAGGGGGGAGATGAGGGGAGGGGTAGTGAGAGGGGAGATGAGGGAGGGGGTAAGTGAGGGGGAGATGAGGGGAGGGGTAAGTGAGGGGGGAGATGAGGGGAGGGTAAGTGAGGGGGGAGATGAGGGAGGGGTAAGTGAGGGGGAGATGAGGGAGGGGTAAGTGAGAGGGGAGATGAGGGGAGGGGTAAGTGAGGGGGAGATGAGGGGAGGGGTAAGTGAGGGGGGAGATGAGGGGAGGGGTAAGTGAGGGGGGAGATGAGGGGCGGGGTAAATGAGGGGGGAGATGAGGGGAGGGGTAAATGAGGGGGGAGATGAGGGGAGGGGTAAGTGAGAGGGGAGATGAGGGGAGGGGGTAAGTGAGGGGGGAGATGAGGGGAGGGGTAAGTGAGGGGGGAGATGAGGGGAGGGGTAAGTGAGGGGGAGATGAGGGGAGGGGTAAGTGAGAGGGGAGATGAGGGGAGGGGGTAAGTGAGGGGGGAGATGAGGGGAGGGGTAAGTGAGGGGGGAGATGAGGGGAGGGGTAAGTGAGGGGGGAGATGAGGGGAGGGGTAAGTGAGAGGGGAGATGAGGGGAGGGGGTAAGTGAGGGGGGAGATGAGGGGAGGGGTAAGTGAGGGGGGAGATGAGGGGAGGGGTAAGTGAGGGGGGAGATGAGGGGAGGGGTAAGTGAGGGGGGAGATGAGGGGAGGGGTAAGTGAGGGGGAGATGAGGGGAGGGGTTAGTGAGAGGTGAGCGAGGGGGAGGTGAGAGGGGAAATGGTGGAAGGGGTGAGGGAGGGAGGTGAAGGGAGAGGTAAGGGGGATAGGTAAGTGAGAGGTGAGGGGGAGAGGTAAGTGAGGGGAGAGGTGAGGGTAGAGGTAAGTGAGGGGAGAGGTGAGGGGGAGAGGTAAGTGAGGGGAGAGGTGAGGGTAGAGGTAAGTGAGAGGTGAGGGGAAAGATTCTATGATTTTCCTTCATCTTGTCTCTCTTTCTCTCTCTCTCCTGTTCACTAAGTCCAAATTCTTCGATAAGCTTTCAATTCTTTTTGCTTCTTTAATTCCCACTCTACTTCTTCTTCTTCTTCTTTCGAATTATCCAGAGTTCTTCTATATTATCCAATTCTCCCTTCCTTCTAAAAAACAATCTTCTTCTTCTTCTTCTTCTTCGTCTTCCATTAATCGCCGGCCATTTGTTTTCATCTTTCATTATCCTCCTTTTATTAGATTTTCTCTCGTTCGGTCGTTCTCTCTCTCTCTCTTTTTCTCCATGTTTGTTCTTTCGTTTTACTGCAGCGTTCATTTGTCTTCATCCTTGAGAGAGAGAGAGAGAGAGAGAGAGAGAGAGAGAGAGAGAGAGAGAGAGAGAGAGAGGAACTGGAAGATGCAATCGAAATCAAACCAGTGACCCTCAGGACGGGATACGAGTACTTTATCCCTTCAGCCACCGCACCCTTAATTAATCACCGATCTTATACAGCTAATTCTAGTTAACTTAGCATACGAGCATACGTACTAGGAATAAATATAAACTATCTCCCAATAGTATTACAACGTACTGAGAGCACTTTTTTTCCCCCAGGTGTAAGTGTGACCTCGCGTACGCACTGGGAATAAAAATCTGATATCTCCCAATAGCATTACAATATACGGAGTGCAATTCTTTTTTTTTTCCCAGGTGCAAGTAGGAGCTCGGGTTCATCCCCACAAACCTCTGCTGTCAAGGGGAAAGCAATTTCCATCCTCAGTGTATTCCGAGATGGGTCGCCGCCGCCATTTACATCGATAAAAAAAAAAAAAAATGAAAAAAAAAATGAAAAAAACAGAGAAAGACAGAAAAATACTGAGAAAAAATCTATATTATTTATCTATAAGAGGTAATCTTTTGTGAGAGGAAATTGCTTGTTGGTCGTTCCCGTAACAACCGAACTACCCATTGTTTCAGTTACCTTGTTAGTCTTTCTTATCTGATTTCTTTTCTATTTAATCCATTCCATTGTTTTTTTTTTACCTCTCTCTCTCTCTCTCTCTCTCTCTCTCTCTCTCTCTCTCTCTCTCTCTCTTCCCCGACAAAAAATATATATACGGTAAAATGAATCTTTTTTTTTTATAAATAAATGTAAATTACTCACCACCTTTTTCATCCTGTAAATTAAACACACACATAATTCTGTTTTATTGTGAGAAGTTAATAACACGACGTAGTTAATGAAATTTATTATCTGCCGTAAAAAAAAAAATCATATATTCGTGAAGACCAAAACAATCTTAATTACCACGCAAAGAAACAAAAAAAACCCACCCATCTATTTAAGGATAATTATCGCTCTTAATTACTCTTTAGTTTCACGATCTTTCGCCTCACCTATCGTCGTCTTATCGCTCTTATCACTTTAATTGTCGCCTACTACTAGCACCACACACACACACACACACACACACACACACACACACACAGAGGTAAGGCCATTAGGTAGACGACACAGCTGTTGTTACAAGGAAACAGCCGAACTCTATCCCTGCCTTGTTGACCTAGCCTACGCAAACACTCAACTCACCAAACATTGTGTGTGTGTGTGTGTGTGTGTGTGTGTGTGTGTATGTGTGTGTGTGTGTGATTAGTAATACAGCATACACACACACACACACACACACACACACACGCACACACACCTGACCAGTCTCTCACCTGAGGAAGGAATATTGAGTATAACGAAGGTGTGTCTCTCAGGTAATTGTCTACTAGAACAAATATCTTTAATAATACGTCTTTAATAATACACGTCTTTAATAATACACGTCTTTAATAACACACGTCTTTAATAACACACGTCTTTAATAACACGTCTTCAAGTACACACATCTTTAATAACGCACGTCTTTAATAACACACGTCTTTAATAATACGTCTTTAATAATACACGTCTTTAATAATACGTCTTTAATAATACACGTCTTTAATAATACACGTCTTTAATAACACACGTCTTTAATAATACACGTCTTTAATAATACACGTCTTTAATAACACACGTCTTTAATAACACACGTCTTTAATAATACACGTCTTTAATAATACACGTCTTTAATAACACACGTCTTTAATAACACACGTCTTTAATAACACACGTCTTTAATAACACGTCTTCAAGTACACACATCTTTAATAACGCACGTCTTTAATAACACACGTCTTTAATAATACGTCTTTAATAATACACGTCTTTAATAATACGTCTTTAATAATACACGTCTTTAATAATACACGTCTTTAATAACACACGTCTTTAATAA
>CAUDMG010001775.1:1657500-1687500 GCA_958450375.1 Homarus gammarus
CGTTAAAAAGTTACTCATATAAAATTACTCTCACTTGGGAAGAAAGTTACTTAAATAGGAGTAAAAGTAAGTAGAATAAATTGCCTATTTATATTGAAAAAAAAATCGTGTATGGAAGTTTCTGTACTGACTAAAATTATCTTGTTTTAGCCAAATAAAATATTTTAAAAAAATCTCGTAGTGAAAGGATTAAGTTTTAGGGTGAAAATTAGCCCAGCGCAGATAAACAAACATTCACTGACAGTAGTGTTGAGGTCGAGAGACAACCTCATTATGGAGTCGTGATGAGACATTATGGTACACTCTCTCACAGTCTGGTGTCAATATATAGTGAATGTATTCTGTCACAGTAACAAGTTATAACACTAAGGTTGAAAAAGTTACTCAAGTAATATGTATGATGATTTTCTAAAAGGTATTTATGTTAAAATAAAAGGATTGAATAATAAAAATTATTTTCAAGTACTAGAATGTTACTGGGGAGCTCTTATGACCTGCCTGTGTCTTAAGCGTCCCACAACACACACACACACACACATATATATATATATATATATATATATATATATATATAGATATATATGCTGATAACCACAAGGAAAGAAGAAAACACGAAGTTCCCAAGCGCTTTCGTGTAATTCACATCTTCAGGGGTGAGTACAGACTAGTCTGTACTCACCCTGAAGATGTGAATTACACGAAAGCGCTTGGGAACTTCGTGTTTTCTTCTTTCCTTGTGGTTATCAGCATATACCTAGATCACGCGCACCTACAGTGATTTACTTGCATATATATATATATGCAAATAAATCACAGTAGGTGCGCGTGATCCAGGTATATGCTGATAACCACACGAAAGCGCTTGGAACTTCGTGTTTTCTTTTTCCTTGTGGTTATCAGCATATATATATATATAATATATATATATATATATATATATATATATATATATATATATATATATATATATTATATATATATATATATATATATATATATATATATATATATATATATATATATATATATATATGTATACTGCACATGTAATGGCAACATTGGATAGATTATATAATAATTATTTGTGATGTGTCGGGCGCTAATTGAATCATTGTGTGTATATTGGGCTACGGTAATTAATTGCCAGAGAGAGAGAGAGAGAGAGAGAGAGAGAGAGAGAGAGAGAGAGAGAGAGAGAGAGAGAGAGAGAGGACGGGCGACAAGAGAAATAATATAAATGCAAAATAAGATAAAAAGATAACAGTGATCACAAATGAATGACAGAAGAAGAGGGAAACACACACACACACACACACACACACACACACACACACACACACACATAACATATCATATTCACTTTCCCTGACACTCAATCAGTCATCGCATTCAGTTACTTCACTCACTTATCTTATTTATTCTCCCCATTTATTTCTTCATTCATTCACTCATTCATTCATCTTATACACTTATGTTCCTTTCTCATAGCTGCTGCTGTGAGGGGGGGGAAGAGAAAGGGGAGGGGGAAGAGAAAGGGGAGGGGGGAAGAGAAAGGGGAGGGGGGGAAGAGAAAGGGGAGGGGGGAAGAGAAAGGGGAGGGGGAAGAGAAAGGGGAGGGGGGAAGACAAAGGGGAGGGGGAGAGAAAGGGGAGGGGGGAAGAGAAAGGGGAGGGGGAAGAGAAAGGGTAAGACAACCAGTAGAAAAATATCATTCACACACACACACACACACACGCAAAAGAGTGGTATCCCCTAGCTAGGGAGTCCCCCAAGGCCTGACGCGGTGGCTGGGTCCATCATTCTATTAAGTCACTAAACTACTCTATGAATTTAAATGAGACATCACTTGGGGGGCGCATGCAAGGATGGGGTATGTAGGTGTGTGAGGGTGGCTATGTAGGGTGTGTGTGTGTGTGATTGGAGAGAGAGAGAGAGAGAGAGAGAGAGAGAGAGAGAGAGAGAGAGAGAGAGAGAGAGAGAGAGAGAGAGAGAGAGAGAGAGAGAGAGAGAGAGTTCCAGCCCCTATACATATGTCAATCCCACAAACTCATACTACCAACTCTCCCATAACCCCTTACCCTTCCCCTCCCCCCTTCCCTCCCCTCTCTACCCCCCTCCTCCCCCCCCCCCATCCCTCCCTTCACAGTAATCACATCTTTACCACCATTTCTCCTCGACCTAATTTCTTCAAGGAGAAACTTAGTTAAAATGACATTCAAGGGGACATTGTGCTAAAGTGTAACACACACATAAATTACATGATGTTTTGGGGGCCTTTGGGCGAGCTATGCGGGGTGGGGGGGGAGGAGGGGGCGGGGAAGCGGTGGGAGGGGTGGATGGGGGAGGGGGGGAGGGGGCAGGGGGTGGGTGTTGTCATGTGTGTGAGGAATAAGTATTTTTTTTTGGGGGGGGGGGAGGGGGGTGAGGGGGGGGGTGTAGTTTAATCTCTCGATGGTTCTAGCCACATTGTGTTTGGTGATACAAACCACCATATATATGAAACACAAATGATCCGGGGATTACACAGTCTAGCACGGCAAAAAAAAAAATATCTAAGCTTAAAATCCTCTGGTGGACTGTAATGCCAATTTGGGTGAGAAATATTTATCAAAATGTCTGAAGAATAAAAATAAAAGGAGGTGGGAGGGGAGGAATGTATCCGTTTCCTCGTCTAATACAGAGAGTTAGTGGTTAGGTTAGGTTAGGTTAGGTTAGGTTGGTTATGGTCCTCAGGTGCTTCAGGTGTTAAGTTACCTGAGAAGGTTGATTACGTCTACAAATTGTGTTGATATTCAAAAGATAATTGAACAGAAATTGGGTGATGTGAAATGTTGTGTATGAGTACAGAGTCATTTGACCACACACACACACACACACACACACACACACACACAATAAAAGGTCATACCCAAACAGTGAATGAGAGAGAGAGAGAGAGAGAGAGAGAGAGAGAGAGAGAGAGAGAGAGAGAGAGAGAGAGAGAGAGAGAGAGGATATTCCAAAATATACATATGTATATACTACTTTTACCTGGTCTTTTGCACAAGTAAATTACTCTTGTGTATTTACCTGAGTCTTACCTGTGTGTGTGTGTGTGTAGTTAGAGCGCAGCGTGTATGTTCGTGTGCGAATTTGTCTGTGTGTAAGAATATGTGTGTGTGTGTGTGTGTGTGTGTGTGTGTGTGAGTATCTTATTTTAGACAATATGAGTGGCGGGGAAGCATATGAGACCCTGCTATTGTTGTTCTCGGGTTTAGTAAGTCGCTGGCCGTCGCTCGGTCAACACCGGGTGCGCCTCTCTCTCTCTCTCTCTCACTCACTCACTCCCTCTGGCTCTCTCACATACATACCCACAACGCCTCCTCCTCTCTCTCCTCTCTCTCTCTCTCTCTCTCTCGTGCGTCCTCCCGTGTTCGCGAGCTGGCTAACTGGCTTCGCTATCTCGACGCAAAACCTGAGAGCTTGTTCTTACTGGCGCTCGAACCCACAGAAGAAAATATCAAGACGGGTGAGAGTTTTTGCGTGTATAAGACAGCGATTCTCCTGCACTCACTCACGCACAAACTCAAAAGACAAAAATAGAGAGAGAAAGTTATATTAATTCGCAACTTTTACTGGGTTTTAATGTGTGAGTAATTCTGATATTTCACGACTCTCGCTCGGCAAAAACTCAGAGAAAAAGAGAAACACAAAAATTCACTGCAGTTAGGCGTTTGTTGTGTGCGGGATATTGGATACAGTCACAGGTGAAGGGAAATGACACACCTGTCCTGGGTCTAGACGTAAGAATTGTGGTAATCAGTGACTTGTGTTGTGTGATGATGATAGTAATTGATAGTTTGTGATGAATCTGGACAAATGATCGTCCTTACCTGGCATGAAGTCGCTAATCAACACAGGTGCGACGAGTCTAACCTAAGATGACATCGGTGACACATAATAAGTGTAAAGACGTGGAATTTGACCTCTGTTGACCTCGTAAATAAGAGGGTTACCTTGAGTTTGTTTTAGTAGTGAAGATATATAATTTAAAAGACCAGTGACACTGATTCTGATTTGACTTGACCCCCGAATGACCTCGTATGGATATGAAAAAAAAGCTGACGTGACCTGACTTAACATCTGCCCTCGCCTGAAGCATTTCTCCCATCTGTGCACCGGAACAAAGTCGAGGAAAATTCGTGTACGGTATATTAATTCTCATAAACGTTTATTGATGTACGTGTGTGTGTTATCAATATCAACCGTGTAGGAAGTCAAGGCGAGTTAGAGAGAGAGGTCAAAGGTCAAAGAGAACACAGAAGTAACACAGTGACACTTACCCAGGTATTGTCTCACCAATCAGTCTCGTCACCTGAGGAAAAAGAAGACAGTGATTGTGATGAAAACTGACGATGTAATGAAGAAGATTTCCTTTTAACAAATAGAAAAACTAATGCCCAGAAATAGTGATAATTAAAACAGTGAACATTGATTACCTACGAACACCTGCTCCAAGGTAATAGTTATCAGATAATATACTAACTAAAATTACATAATATACTGTATATCATATAGTGCATATTCATCTGCTATATATTTTTGTACCCTACTGTATCAAGACATATAATTAGTTCTGAGTGACCTAACTGAAATCACCTTTAAGTTCTGAGTGACCTAACTGAAGTCACCTTTAAGTTCTGAGTGACCTAACTGAAGTCCCCTTTAACCTCCGAGTGACAAGACCAAGATCTTAACAACGTCACTTGATACCTTAAATGACGCCAATTCACAAACCATTGATAACTCTCGTAAGATTATCCCAAGATCACCCTAATGCTTTATTTGACCTGTTCAAGATCACCTCAAGAACTTAATTAACCTGTTCAAGATCACCTCAAGAACTTAATTAACCTGTTCAAGATCACCTCAAGAACTTAATTAACCTGTTCAAGATCACCTCAAGACCTTAATTAACCTGTTCAAGATCACCTCAAGAACTTAATTAACTTGTTCAAGATCACCTCAAGAACATAATTAACCTGTTCAAGATCACCTCAACAACACAATTAACCTGTTCAAGATCACCTCAAGAACATAATTAACCTGTTCAAGATCACCTCAAGAACATAATTAACCTGTTCAAGATCACCTCAAGAACATAATTAACCTGTTCAAAATCACCCCAAGACCTTAATTAACCTGTTCAAGATCACCTCAAGAACACAATTAACCTGTTCAAAATCACCTCAAGAACATAATTAACCTGTTCAAGATCACCTCATGAACATAATTAACCTGTTCAAAATCACCTCAAGAACATAATTAACCTGTTCAAGATCACCTCAAGACCTTAATTAACCTGTTCAAAATCACCTCAAGACCTTAATTAACCTCCTCCAAATCACCTGACCTCACTTCAGCGAGGTCACTGTCGGCCTCATCCTATCCACCACGAGGGCGCTGTAACACTTAACAAGGCAATCAAGCCATTACAACAACCAGCCTAATTGTAAGTAATTGACCAAATACTTATAATAAACTACTTACTTATAAAACTGAAATCCCAACTGAAGGAGATTTATAAACTACAGAGACACGAGATTACTGTATCCTTCCTATCCTTCCTATCCTTCCCATCCTTCCTATCCTTCCTATTCTTCCTTGCTTCCTTCCTTCTCCTCCTGCCTGGCCTCCTTCACCCTCTCTTCCTTCCATCTTTCCTTCCTCCCTCTCACCTTCCCGATAATAAACTACAGTCCTTTACAGCTTACAGTCAAAATACAAAATATATACAGTCATATCGATTCCTTTGTGTCGTCTACAGTGGAATTATTATTATTATTTTTTCTCACTTGTTATGATTTACGTGTTTATACAGTATCTACAGTTACTTATTTAGCATCTATTCTTTGTTGACACTCTAAAGGGGACAAGGCATAAAGGGGACAAGGGATAAAGAGGACAAGGCATAAAGGGGACAAGGCATAAAGGGGACAAGGCATAAAGGGGACAAGGCATAAAGGGGACAGGGCATAAAGGGGACAGGGCATAAAGGGGACAAGGCATAAAGGGGACAGGGCATAAAGGGGACAGGGCATAAAGGGGACAGGGCATAAAGCAAGTCGTATTTTTTTTTTCGAAGCTGATGTTATGATGTATTAGATTAGGTTAAGTTAAGTTAGGTTAGGTTTGGTTAGGTTAGGTTTGGTTAGGTTAGGTTTGGTTAGGTTAGGTTAGGTTTGGTTAGGTTAGGTTAAGTTACTGTGCTTTTAAGAACTAAGGGTTTTGGTTTTAAAGTTTGTATTCTGGGACAGTATATATACACTAGCTCTCTTTCTCTCTTTTGTTTGCTATCTTTCTTTCTCGTTTGCTCTCTTTAGATCGTTCTCTCTCTCTCTCTCTCTTGCTCGCTCTCTCTCTTTCTTACCCTCCCTCCCTCGTCTCTCTTTCTCTCTCCCATTTCCCTTTCTCCCTCTCTCTTTTCCTCACTGTCCCTCCCCCCTCTCTCTTTTTTTCCCTCTGTCTCTCTCTATCTCCCCCTCTCTCTCTCTATCTCCCTCTCTCTTTCATTCACTGTTACTCCCTTTCGTTGCTGATGCCTCCATGATCAACCTTATTATTATTATTATTATTATTTTTATTATTATTATTATTATTATTTTTATTATTATTATTATTATTATTATTATTATTATTATTATTATTATTATTATTATTATTATTTTTATTATTATTATTATTATTTTTATTATTATTATTATTATTATTATTATTATTATTATTATTATGCTAAATAGTCATTACACATTATCTAACGTTAGGGCATTAGGCTAAATTATATCACATAACCGTTTAAGTATAACATTATTTAACACCAAATAACAATATAGGTAAACAAAAAGAAATACAAAATAATTAAAAAAAATATCATACACTGAAATATATATATACAAGAATTCCCTTAAAATCCTTCACCTAAAGCCCACCCAAATATCCTTAAAAATCCTACACCTAAAATGAACCAAAATCTCCTATGTTATATAAAAAAAAAATCCCATAAACTTTTTTTAAGACGAAAATCTCTGGCTTTTTGTGGCTTATAAATTATATATACGATAATTTGAAGCTTCTTTTCAGTCACGTATTGATTATGTAATTAGTGAGGAGTAATTAATTATCTTCCACGATAATTATTGGAAGTTGAGGCTTTAAATTCATCTATTTAAGAATTTTAATAATGATAATAATAATAATAGGTAAGGGTTAGGTGTGTTAGGAGAGAGAGAGAGAGAGAGAGAGAGAGAGAGAGAGAGAGAGAGAGATACCATAGTAATAATCCCTCCTTTGTAACCACACACACACACACACACACACACACACACACACACACACACACACACGCCATTTTTATTATAGTTCATCACGCACTCTGTCGTGACCTTGAACCCTAGTTATTGTCCTCGTGTATGACGTATGTGTATGATGATGTGTATGATGATGTGTATGATGATGTGTATAATGATGTGTATAATGATGTGTATAATGATGTGTATGATGATGTGTATGATGATGTGTATAATAAATGTGTATAATGAATCTGTTGAGGTTTATTTAGATACATTTGTTGATGTTTATATATTTAATGACCTGTCTGTAGTATTTATTTAGTGTTGTTAATGCTTGTTCATTAATGAGTATTTATGTATGATACTTAAACTATTTAGTGACCTTTGTAGTATTAATGTAGTGACCTTTGACCTCTATTTCAATAATGACCTTTTTTTTAACTCAATATCTAAGTGACAGTGCTATTGACCTATTATTGTGTTAAATATGTTAATTAATTGTTAATTTTATCCCTAGTGATGTTAAATAAAAGTATCTAATTAAAATATAATCTGAGTGTAATTAATTTTGATGTTAATTTTTATTTCACATGAGATTTTTAATTTAAGTCTTAAGTCAGTTTATTATATATATTTATTTTAACAACTTGATTTATGAGGACAAATTTATATCTAATCTTTTTTTTTCATCTCCCTCTTTCTCTTCTTATTATCTCTCTCTTTCTCTCTTTCTTCCTTTCTTTATTTCTTCTTATACTCTCTCTTCCAGTCTTCTTACTCTCTCTCTCTCTCTCTCTCTCTCTCCTCAGCACCCGGCCACCAAGACGCTCACACACTCTGCACCTCTCCATTGGTCACTGTCATGCCGCCTGAACACTGCAGTATGTTACCTAATTCTTTTCATATTATTCGCTCTCTCTCTCTCTCTCTCTCTCTCTCTCTCTCTCTCTCTCTCTCTCTCTCTCTCTTTCTCTTCCTTTTCTTCTTCTCATCGATACATTTCTTATTCTTAACATTATTTATATACTACTAATAATATTGATAATAATAATAATAATAATAATAATAATAATAATAATAATGATAATAATAACAACAACAACACCCAACACCTCACCTTGTACATTAAAGTCAACATAATCACAGAACAGGTAGAGCACCAAGACATAATTAACCTGGGACATACAGGTAATTGCTTTATTAATTAAGTAATATATTCATGTCGTAATGAGCGGTGTACCTGAGAGTGTAAGTAAGGAGTAGTGTAGTAGTAGTAGAAGTAATAGTAGTAGTTATGTTGCAGCCTGGATGAGATGTCGACTGTCCTCTTTCCTTCGGTCGGCTTTGCTCTGCCTTAGGGAACGCGAGCATCGGCCCCAAAGCCGACAACAGTTGCAGATATTGATTATGAGGCTACAGTCACTGAATGCCGCATAGATCTGTGGCCCAACTAACTCAACACAGCCAGGGTTGCTATTTATGTATTAGGATAGTTAATTTTAAGGTAATAAAATGGCAGCGAAGGTGTGGCTATAGGGGGAGGATGGTGGACACGTTTAAAAAAAAATAGTAGTAGTAGTGAAGAACACTGCAGGAGAGACTAAAAATTACAGGTGACGGAAAGCAAAACTCCGATGACGTTGCAAGAAAATTTGGAAACAAAATGCGTGTGGGAAAAGTGTCTCTGGCGGTAAGATCTCTCACAGAGGAATCCTCCGGTGGGGTTCTGCCAATAAACAGAGAGACATTAAAACTATTGGAAGAAAAACATCCCCCTGCAAGTGATGAAGTGGGCATCAGGCTCCAGGGTGCCTATATCCCACCAAATGCTGTCCTGTTCGAGAAAATAACAGGAGAGATGGTGTGGAAAAAGGCACTGAAGACTCGAGGAGGAGCCGGCCCTTCAGGTCTGGATGCAAACGGTTGGAGAGTCATCCTCAGCACAAACAAGTTTGGCCCTGTAGCAAGTGATCTCTGCACGGCCATTGCCGCCCTTGCAAGAAAGCTTGCATCCTCTTGCTGCCAACACCTCCAGGCCCTGACGGCCTGAGGCCTCATTCCCCTGGATAAGAATCCAGGATGTAGGCCTATAGGGGTGGGGGAAGTGCTGAGGCGAATCATCGGAAAATGCATAATGGAGGTGGTAAAGGATGATGTCAGGGCAGCAGCAGGGAACCTGCAAGTGTGTGCTGGCCACCAGGCTGGTGGGGAGGCGGCCATTCACGCCATGAGAATGATATTTGAGCAGCGTGATTGTGAGGCCGTTCTCCTGGTGGACACTTCAAACACCTTCAACATACTTAACCGCAAGGCCGCACTGCACAACATCAAGATCAAGTGTCCAAGCTTTGCAATGTATGTTGAAAGCTCCTATAGGAATCCATCAGACCTCTATATAGTAAACAACAAGGCTCTAAGAGGTGATACCATCTTACAGTCAACCGAGGGAACAACACAGGGGGACCCTGTTGCAATGGTAATGTATGCAATTGGCCTATCAGTGCTCCAACACGAAATAAAATTTGATACAACTGAGGTCAAACAAGTGGCGTACGCTGATGACCTTACAGGAGCAGGAAAAGTGGAGGAAATCAAAAAGTGGTGGGACCTGGTAACATCGCGAGGTCCACAAATAGGGTACCACCCAAACGCCAGCAAGTCCTTCCTCATCGTGAAGCCAGAACAATATGAACGGGCAATGGAGGTGTTTGACGGAAGTGGGGTCAAACTAACTAAGGGTGGCCAAAGAAATGGGACTGATATTGACTTGCAATATCTGTCAAGACGGCCGTTGACATCAACTGCCCATGACAACCATTCATTGCCAACTCTCCTTCTAGGCAGGACACCTCATATGATAGGGATCCCTTCCTTCGACCTAACTCGTTCACTAGCTGCCTCGAACTTATCAAGAAGCTCCTCATTATTTTCCTTTTTTTTGCTCTATAATAATTAAGAAAAAACTTATTAAATAATGTTCCGTGTTTTTGTAGGTAATGTTTTCGTATCTTGAATGACATTTTACTCATTACAGAGACGGAAAGGGGGAGGTGGAAGAGAGAGGATAGAGAGGGGGAAAAAGGAGGAGGAAGGAGAAGGGGAAGAGGAAGAGAGGGAGGAACAAAGGGGGAAGGAATAAGAGATGAGAAGTGGTAAAGTATGGGGGAAGAGAGCGATCAGAGGAGGGTAAGGGGCAAGGACGAGATGAAAAGGAGGAATAGAGAGAGAGGGAGAGAGAGACAGAGGGAGTAGAAAAGGCAAGAAGGTGAATGTGGAGGGAGGGAGGGAGGGAAAAGGGAGTTGGTGAGAAGGGAGGAGGTGTGAGAAGGGGGAGAGAGGAAAAAGGAAAGAAGTATAGCAGAGAGAGAGAGAGAGAGAGAGAGAGAGAGAGAGAGAGAGAGAGAGAGAGAGAGAGAGAGAGAGAGAGAGAGAGAGGAGAAAAAGATAAAAGTCGATTCAACAGTTTGCTATTTACAGTACAAGTTGACCTCTAAGTTAAGTTTAGTCTATAACACGATATGACCCCATCCTAAGTGTGACCTTTGACCCCCCCTCAACGTCCAATTTATTCTCCTATAAAAACTGAGGAATATTTTCATAAGGTGATCATGTCAGGGGTTAAAAATGGCAGGATGTTCCAACCAACACGACACTTCTACTAAGCTGCGAGGTATGAAGGTGGAGCCACTATAAAACCGGGTCACATAGTTTAGATACCAAGGTTTTGCATAAGACCGTCTTTTCCTTCTCTCTCTCTCTCTTGTGTTTAATCTCTCTCGCTCTTTTATCTCTAACCCATATCTATTGTATCTTATGTTGTCATGTCTGTCTGTTTGTCTGGGTGTCTGTCTGTCTGTCTGTCTGTCTGTCTGTCTGTCTGCTTATTTTATCTCTCACTTTAAATTTTTTGAGAATCCACAGAACAAATAATTGACAAAAAAATAATTTAACGTATGTGATTTTTTTTTCTAGAACTATAACACATAACACATAACACACATAACATACATAACACATAACATACATAACACATAACACACATAACACATAACACACAACACATTATATTTCACAGAACTGAACAAGGTAATTAAATGATTAGTGATGACAAGGGAGAAGAGGTGAGGGAGTTAAATTGGAGAGAGAGAGAGAGAGAGAGAGAGAGAGAGAGAGAGAGAGAGAGAGAGAGAGAGAGAGAGAGAGGAAGAGATAACAACAGAAAACGAACAAGAGAGATAGAGAGACAGACATAAACCGTAAACAAGAGAGAAAGAAACCAAACAGAGAGATATAGGTTAAGAGATAGTAAACAATCTCTCTCTCTCTCTCTCTCTCTCTCTCTCTCTCTCTCTCTCTCTCTCTCTCACACACACCTGTACCTTACCTGCATGTTGTCAAGACTCGCCACCTGGACGTGAGGTAGCGCTGGGGAGGGAAGAAAAAAAGTTACTGTTATCATAAACATTTACACCAGATCAAGAAATACAATAGTCTCGAGAATTCTGTAATACTGTAATATATGTATGTAAGGTGGAGTATATTATAATAATACTGTAATATATGTATGTGAGATACAATTCACTGTAATACTTTAATTGTGTGTGTGTGTGTGTGTGTGTGTGTGTGTGTGTGTGTTGTTTGAATTATATAGTCTGTAATACTGTATTATTTATGTTGTGTGGGATACAGAGTTTGTAATATGTATGAGTTATGATAAAAATACAAAGGTTTTAATCCAATATTATTTACAGGAAAATTTATTGCGAGTAATATAAATACTCGCCATAAGGTACATAAACTGTAATATTACCTTGCCTGTAATATATGATGTAAGACACTGTAATACCTTTCCAACATTCCGGTAATACAGAATGAATAAATAGTGATGTAACATATACTGTAATCTTGTAGGCGTATATAGCGGGAATTAAGTAACATTTGTACCTGTACCTGTACCTGTTCGCTCCTGTAATTAGTAAGTGAAACAGAACACAACAGAGTAGTTCGCGAAGTGTAATTGGCGACTCAGCATCAAGTCGTTTCTATAGTGTTATTCATAATTAAGAAACTGTTATATTTAGCGTAGCGTTCATCTGAGTTCTGAGAATATTAGTATGAGAAAAAACGCGTAAGGAAGTGAACGTATTATATTTGACCAATCATAGCAGCTAGATAATGCGTATGTATTCTTCTTGACCAATCATAGCAGCTAGATAATGCTTATGTATTCCTCTCGACCAATCACATCAGCTAGATAATGCTTATGTATTCCTCTCGACCAATCACATCAGCTAGATAATGCATATGTATTCCTCTCGACCAATCAGATTTGTCTAGATTAATCAAATCAATTCAGTGTTGTTAATCCCCTTGACAAAACAACTTTAACAACTTTCCCGAAAAAATTAAAGTGTTGCCAACCCTACCAATTTAGATAAAACAGCGTTGCCAACACTCCCCCCCCCCCCCATTGAAACATAACAGCATTACCAACACTCCCGATTAAAATAAACAACACCATTACCAACACTCCCGATTAAAATAAACAACAGCATTACCAACACTCCCGATTAAAATAAACAACAGCATTACCAACACTTCCGAGAAAAAAAAGAAACAAAAATGAATACAGCGTTACCAATCCACGCGCCAGCCTCACATATGATAATTAAAAAAAAAAAAGAGAGAGAACAGTGTAGCCAGAACTGCCATACGGTAAAGCCTCGGTCATTTTCTCCCATTATGGCAAATTTTTATTGCAGGAATATTCATGAACGAAGCAGCCCCCCCCAGCCGGCGTCCCTTGCAACACGGGGTTTATACAACATCAACATTTACATAAAGCAATGAACGTCCTAGCTGGAGCGTCAAGGTAGCTGGCTGGCTGGCTGGCTGGCTGGCTGGCTCTCTTGTCCGTAGGTTAAGTGAGGACAGACAGGTTGAAGAGGTACAATAGGCTGTCATTAAGAACGTGGGTTATTCTTACGTAGGCATATTTATGGGTATTATTATTATTATTATCATTATTATTATTATTATTATTATTATTATTATTATTACATTAGTGTCATTAAATTGCACCACTAGAGGAAGGAATTCGTCAGTTTTGCATTAGGGATAAATTAAAGAATTATCCCCTACCTTTCTACCTGTATCTCAGTTCAGGCTTCGTCATAATTGCCTCATTAACACCTGCACAATATACATAATGGTTTAAAGTACGGTCATATAATAGTTAAAGCTAACCTAACCTAACCCAATAATATTTCAAGAGCTATATATGCCTTTTATATACCCAGGTTGAGTTAAATACAAACGCTTCAGTTGTTGACGTGATATATCTTTTTTAGTGTTCCTCAGGACGTATTAATATATTATAAGATCAGGCTAAGTTATATTAGTGATCAGTTAATCAACATCAGACCTTCATAATTTATACCCACAGTAAACGATATTTTAACACACCTTCCCTTTGTTGCACTCAGGTAGTAATTAGTGTACCTGTGCTTTATACGGAAGTAATTTAGTTAAGGAATCATTATATTCTGTTTCGTCTCATATAAGGTCATTAGCGTGCCTGAGTTGTCTTAACGTACTGTACCTGAATCTCTCCGTGTACTCGTATTTCTGTACTCTAAAGATGTAGTCCTGTTTACGAGTACTTATGATCTCCTGTCAGGTTATTAGAACTCAGTTGTCTGGCCTACAAATCAGTCGAAATTGCGTGTGTGAGTGTGTTTGTGTATGTGTGTGTGTGTTTGTGTGTGTGTGTATCTGTGTGTGTGTGTGTGTGTGTGTGTGTCCCGGGCGTCAGAGTGCCCCAATGGGTGCTTAACCGACCAGTAAGTGTTAGTTTGTGGACAAATTGCACTTACTACAACATTGCAATATTGATGATGATCGTGATGGTCCCTAAACCTATTTCTCTCATGTTTGCAATGATGATATTTTTTGTGTAGAGCTCAATGATTTTTTTGGTTGCGTGGCGGCCAAATTACAGGAAAAGTTTATATATAAATATTTACCTAACACACACACACACACACACACACACACACACACAAGAGTGGCGTGGTCCTTACAGTGTAGCAAAAGAGGTTTATGTGACAAGTCCAGTTAAGTGTTACGAAGTTAGTGTCCGCCCCTCATACAATGGACGGGGGGGGGGGGGGGGCCTCTGGGACTAGACACCCTCATCTTTCTTACCGTTGGAGAATATGGGGTGTGTGTGTGTGTGTGAGAGAAAGAGAGAGAGAGAGAGGTGTAGAAAGTGAGATATTGTTTATTCCTACAGTAGTTACAAAAAATACATTACCTTAACCCAGTTCATCATTATAAATTAAAAAAAAAAAAAAAAATTGCGGCCTTACAATTTTTTTTTCTTTAGTTAATTATTTTTATACCTGATGGCGACTCCGGTGTTGCCATTAGAGAGGTATTGTTATTTTTTTTCGGGGATGTTTTAATTTTATTTATTTATTTATTTTTTTTATTAGTTTTTCATTATTATTTATTTATATATTTTTTTTTCCTTCCCCTGTTCCTCCGTACATGTTTTTCCACTCTTTCCTCTTCCTTTTCTTCTTCAACAATTTTATTCTCTCCCTTTCTACCTTTCTCCTTCCTTCTTCCCCATCTATCTCCCTCTCTCTCCCTCTTTGTTGTCTTTTCTTAGCTTTCCATCTTCTTCTCTCCCTCTTCTCACTCCCCTCTCTCCCTCCCTCCCACTCATGTTCTTCTATGCCTCTTCTCATTCCTTTCCTTCTCTCCCATTTATTACCCCGCTCTCCCTCCCACCCTTCCTACCCACCCATCCCACCCACCCACCCCACGCACCCACCCACCCATCCACCCCTCCCTCCCCCTCTCCTTCCAACTAAGTTAAATTCCATCAGAACTTTGTAAGGTCATACACAAGGGCTCACTGCACATGACACCTTCAGGTATATGTCAACACCATCTGCAACAAGTCTTTCACTCACCTGCCTCCTCCTCCTCCTCCTCCTCCTCCTCCTCCTCCTCCTCACGTATTTCTAACTTAAAATAAATTTCTCCCGTAACTTAAAAATAAATTGTGCTCCAGTCTCAGTTTATTTTCGACGCCATTTTAGAGTTGTTGGGATTCGAATAATTGTTTTTTTTTTTAAGAGTAATGGGATATGGGGGAGAGGATGTGGTGGCAGTAGTGACTCGGTTTATTTTTTGAGGATATACGTACAAGATAGAGCCAGACAGACAGACACACAGACAGACAGACAGATAGACAGATAGACAGATAGAAAAGACAGACAGAAATTAAACACCCATACCTCTTCCTCTCCTTCAAATATCCTACCCAAAAATGTTACCCTTTACACACATACCCCCTTAGACTTGAAGACCCCCCAAACTCTCCTTCCCCTTCCTCCCTCCTTCCTTCCCTCCCTCCTTCCATCTACCTTCTTTCCAAATACGATAACCTCAAAAAGACTCCCTCCTCCTCCTCCCCCCCTCTACCTTCCCTCCTTTCTCCACCCCCCTCACTCAAAAAAAAGGGGGCAAATTCTTCCCTTTTTTTATTTCTAGTAGGACGCTCTCAAATGCCATTTCCGAAATCCAGTAGAATTTAGGTCGTTCTATTTTACCGACAGGGGACGAATAGACTCTGAAACGAATATTGGACTGGTATCTCTCTCTTTCTTTATCTCTGTCTGTCTGCCTGTCTGTCTGTTTCCGTGTCCTTCTCTGTGTCTGTTTATCTCTGTCTGTCTCTGTTTTGTCTGTTATTCTCTCTCTCTCTCTCTCTCTCTCTCTCTCTCTCTCTGTAAAACACACCTGTGCTGACCCATTATCGGTGATGCATGTGTGTTATTGATACCTCTTGTAGGTGTGGTGTTGTAGTTTGGCATTCTTACAGGTGTGGTGTGGTTCGTCATTGTTTTCAGCAGGTATAGTGATGTGATACCATTACTGCTTCTGACAGGTGTGGTGTGGTGTAGTGTAGTGTGGTGTGGTGTGGTGTGGGTGGTTCCTATTCTTCGTGTTGACATCTGCTAGTTGGTTTTCTATGAGGCAAATATTATGATCCCCGTTTTCTTTGGTTAATTCAAGTGGGGTAACTGTGGTACTCCCTTGAATTAACCAAAGGAGTAGGAGTGATTATGAGACACATACTCCAAGTTCTTGTAAAAGGTCTCTTGAGTTTAATTCTTTTAAGTGACAACGGTAAAAATAGCAGAACTGTAATTAGTGTAATGAGTTAGTTTACTGGGTACGATGACTTAACCCCTTGAGTACGATGATTTAACCCCTTGAATACGATGACTTAACCCCTTGAATACAATGACTTAACCCCTTGAATACAATAACTTAACCCCTTGAGTACGATGATTTAACCCCTTGAGTACGATGATTTAACCCCTTGAATATGTTAACTAAACCCCATATATGACCTTTGTGAAGAAGATACATAAAGACTTTTAATTCACTCATAGGGAAACAGATAAATGGCTATAATAATTCTAAAAGGCACGCAGCACTTAAATGGCACGAGGTTCAAACAAAACTTCCTTTATATGAAAACATTTACGTAAAGATTTGTTTTTTTATTCTAACTTAGAATTGATTATATGTGTCCGAAAGTTTGAAGTAAATATAACCAATTGTATAAAAGTCAGTCAAACTTTTATTTTTTCTTCTTTTATTTATATATTTTAGTTTCAAAAGGCCTTAACAATATCGGGTGGCCTAAAATACTCACCCCGGCCATTTGTAAAAGCCGTTTTTATCTAACCAGTTACAAAAGTTTTAAAAGCAATTTGTTCACGAAGTCAATAGTGGATCTGAATGGCTGGCCAATCAGCGTACGTGCTGGTTGACAATACTGGGGAAAGAATGGACGATTCCCCCTTCCACGCACACCAGGGCACACACACACACGTTCGTTGACAATACTGGGGAAAGAATGGAGGCTGAGGGATAAAACTCAATTGAACTGGGAAAAAAAAAACTAAACTGGTGAGAATAAAGACGATGACCTGATGAATAGATAGATAGATAGATAGATAGATAGATAGATAGATAGATAGAAAGAGAGACCATCTATTCATACATACATCCATCAACCTCGACACTCTCTATCAGTGTATTAGTCTCAAACAACAGTCAAATATACATAAATGGAGAGAGAGAGAGAGAGAGAGAGAGAGAGAGAGAGAGAGAGAGAGAGCTCTTTTCCTCAAACGTGAGAAGAATTGCCGTGTGTATGTTTGTAACTAAAGAAGTTTTTCGTCAACAAATGCGAGTGTGTGTGTGTGTAACTTTGTCAATTAGAGCGAGTTTGTGGGGAATGCTCACCATTTTTCATCGTAATCGTCACAACAGAAGTATTAGTGTATGTGTGTGTGTGTGTGTGTGTGTGTGGTAATGAGTGTTTTTACATACACACACACACACACGTTAATAATTTATACATTCACTATTGGTTTATTCGCCAATTTTTATAACCAATTTACCTGACAATTAATTCGTTATTAACTAAGCCAATTAATGATTCATCACCTTATCCATTTATTTAATTACTGACTTCACATTAATTGAAAAGCTAAAAGTTGATAGGAAAAAAAAAAGATTTTATATTTCCCTGAGTTTGAATTAATTAATGAAATTATATCGATATAATTAAACGTAGCCAGGGAGTCAATTACCTGAGCGTTGTATTAAGCAAATGACGTCAATTTCGGTAATGGACTCAGTTCATTATATTGGTACCTGGTGCTGACTGACGTGTTCTGTTCGTGTTAGTTTCCAAAATATGTGTTTTTCCCTGTGTGATTGTTTTTTTTTTTATTCTGGTCGGATACACACACAAACAAACACATACACACAGTTGGTTTACACGTGGGTATTCATTCATGTGTGTATAAAAGTACGTGTACACATTAGCGAGGGCAGGTTGACTTTATATGTTAGAAAAAGGAACATACATACATACATACATACATACATACATACATTAGGGCTATTCTCTTTACATCAGAGGCTAGACTCCCCTCCCCCCACCCCCTCTCTTTCAGCCTCCACCCATCCCCCTTGCACCTACCCCCTCGACCCCCCCTGCTCCATTCCCCCCGACTGCACCACACACACACACACACACACACATTCTCCCTCTTCCCCTACCCCCACCCACTACAAACCACACTCTCTTTCCCTCATCCCCCCCATCCCATCCCCCCCCTCCCCCTTCCACCTCCCCCTGTTCCTCGAGGGTCTGTACTTTCATGTATTTTCCAGGAACCTGTTGCTTGGTCACTCCCACAGCTTGGGTTTAATGGTGAGAGTAATGTCGTTCTCTCTCTCTCTCTCTCTCTCTCTCTCTCTCTCTCTCTCTCTCTCTCTCTCTCGTATACATGTGGGATATAAGTGAGTGATTGTCTCTTTCTTAACTCTTATCAGTATATACACAATATATAGTTTACACAGACAGACAGACATACAGACATACTACTACACTACTAAAAATACTACTAATAATAATAATCTTAGCTATTTATTTACACACACACACACGTCACTACCTCCTTTATTTCTCTTCCTCTCCTTTATCACATATTCTCTCTTCCTCTCCTTTATCACATATTCTCTCTTCCTCTCTTTATCACATATTCTCTCTTCCTCTCTTTATCACATATTCTCTCTTCCTCTCCTTTATCACATATTCTCTCTTCATCTCTTCATCATATATAAAACAAAACACCTCCATAAGACACTTTCAGTATCATTGTTTCCTAAAACACTGTGAACTCTTGTAAGAAAAATGTACCTGTGAGAGTTTGAATTTGGGAGTAGAAAGTGTTTTGTGTGTGTGTGTGTGTGTGTGTGTCTGAGGGTCAGTGGTGACTTGACATCAGTAATATTTAATGAGTGGAGAGAGGAGAGAGAGAGAGAGAGAGAGAGAGAGAGAGAGAGAGAGAGAGAGACTACAATGCATGGAACATTTTCTCAAGCGCTCTAGCTCTCCTTCCTCTGAGTTACGACTCTGTGAAAGCTTTATACCCAAGTTGCAAAGAAATTCTATATAGAATATGTTTGAGGAGAACGTTCAGGGTGTGAAAGTGGAAAGTGAAAGTTGTGAGTGAAAATCGAAAGTACAAAAAGTAGTAAGTGAAAGTTGTTAATAAAAATTGAAAGTGAAAGTCTGGAGTAAAAGTGTAGAGTGATAGTTGAATGTGAAAGTCTAGAATGAAAGCTGAGAACGAAAGCTTTGGGTGAAAGTTCTGAATGAAAGAAAGTGAAAGTGACAAAAGTGGAAAGTAAAAATTCTAAAGGGAAAGTTGTGAGTGAAGTTGGGCATCAAAGTGAAAGGTGAAAGAGGAAAGTGAAAATCAAGAGTGAAAGTGAAAGGCAAGAGTGAAATTAAACACAAATGTCTTGAGTGGAAGTCAAGAGAGAAAGTTCCAAGTGAAAGTTTGAGTGAAAGGTTCATTAAACATGAACAAAGTTTCGAGAGGTTCACAAATCCTCAAACTATACGAAACTACGAAATCTCAAGAAATTTCGAAACCACACTAAGCTTTGAATCTTTACTAAGCTTCGATATGTCACAAAGCTTTGAGGTCGCAGTCACTAAGCTTCCATGCCTCATTGAAGCTTCGAAACTATTAGAAACTTCGGAACAGTCACATAACGTCAAAACCTCACAAAACTTTAAAACACCAAGTAACTTTTCGAAACTCACGAGGCTTTAAAACGCCAAATAGCTTTTCGAGGTCTCATAAAATATTAAATACCTTGAATAGTTTTCGAGACCTCACGGCTTCAATGTATCAAATAACTGCTCGAAGCTTCAAACAGCACCGGTAAACATATTAATAATAATAATAATAATAATAATAATAATAATAATAATAATAAACGCTCGTAAGTCGATAAGGAATAGGAGTTTCTGGGGTCGAATTTTAAGAGGTGGTGGTTGCGTGTCTATCATTCAGTTCTGTCTGTCTGTCTGTCTGTTTGTCTGTATGTCTGTCAGTATGTCATAATAATCACCCTTATCTTCTTCTTCAGCACAGACCTTAGATTGAGTATACCACTGTCATGCCCCATACAAGAGACTGCTACAAAAATGGCAACGTTCTGTCATACAATTGGCAAAAATCCGCCGACACGTATGACACTGGCTCCCTCCCTCCCCCTCCCCCCCCCCCCCCCCCCCCCATAGTCATAAAATTTAACTGAGGGTTTCATGACAGGTGTGAGAGGCCCCGACAAAGGGTCCATTGGTGAACATATTTACAGTAGACTCTCTCTCTCTCTCTCTCTCTCTCTCTCTCTCTCTCTCTCTCTCTCTCTCTCTCATTCATTTCTTTTCTCTGTCTCTTTCATCTCATCTTCCTATTTCTCTTTCACTTTATCTCTTTCTTTTCTCTGTTTATCTTTTGTTCTCTTTTTCTCTATCCCCTTTTCACTTTCTATTACTCTCTCTTTTCTAACTCTCTCTCTCTCTCTCTCTATCTCTTTATATCTGCCTTCATGTTTCTCCTTCTCTTTCTCTTCCTTAGTTTCTTTTTCCTTATCATTTCCTTCCACTCTCCCTTTTCTCTCCCTCTCTCTCTCTCCTCTCTTTTCCTTCTCCCTCCATCCTCCCTCTCCATATCAACCTCTCTTTCACCCTTCCATCTTCTCTTCATTCTCCCCTTCTCTCTCATTCTCCTATCTCCCCTTCTCTTTCTCCCTTCCCCTCCCCTCCAAACACACCCCCTTCCCCTCTCTCACTCTTCCTCTTCTTCTCTCTCTCTCTTTCTCTGCTATTTTTCATCTCTCCCTTTCTCTCCCTCTTTGCCCTCTTCCCTTCTCTCTCACATGAACCTTACCCCCCCTCCCTCGAGGCTAGGGTTTACAGACTTACTGAACGTTAACCGATAATAGTTTGATAGAGTCCCTGGGTGGTTTGGTCTCCTAACTGGTGCTAAGTTAATGTATCTACTGTAGTTTGGTCTCCTATCTGGTGCTTAGTTAATGTATCTACTGTAGTTTGGTCTCCTATCTGGTGCTAAGTTAATGTATCTACTGTAGTTTGGTCTCCTATCTGGTGCTTAGTTAATGTATCTACTGTAGTTTGGTCTCCTATCTGGTGCTAAGTTAATGTATCTACTGTAGTTTGGTCTCCTATCTGGTGCTTAGTTAATGTATCAAGTTAAGATAAAGTCTCCTAGATGGTGTTTAGTGAAAGTACCACCTTGTTTCACACACTCTTTCTCTTTTCATTTTCTCCTCTCTCGTTCCCTTCTCCTTCCTCACTTTCTTCCTTTCCCTTCCTATCTCTCTCGTTCCTTCACCCCTTCTCTCTCTCTTTTTTCCCTCCGTATCTCTATAGTCTACAGTCTTCACCCTCCCCATCTTTCTCTTTCCTCCTCTCCATTCCTCTCGTTCCTTCTACTTCCCCTCCTCCCCCTCTCTCTCGCTCTCTCTTGGTCGTCAACACAGAAAGGGGGGGGGTGTGCTGGGGTGGTGCTGTGGGGGGTGCTGGCGGCGTGCTGGGGGGTGGTGCTGGGGGGGGTGGTGCTGGGGGGGGTGCTGGGGGGTGCTGGGGGGGGTGGTGCTGGGGGGGGGGGTGCTGGGGGGGGTGCTGGGGGTGGTGGTGGGGGGGTGCTGGGGGGTGGTGCTGGGGGGTGGTGCTGGGGGGTGGTGCTGGGGGGGGTGGTGCTGGGGGGGGTGCTGGGGGGGGGAGTAATAACTGCATCTTGGTCAGGTCGGTAAGTACCACGGATTAAGACACAACACTAAGACTGACAAACTACATCATCTCGGGTTAATCCTCCTCTTGTATTGGTTAACGGGAGAGACAGAGCGTATAGGGGTTCAAGCCGTTATCCTCGTTTATGAAGGCTTTACCGTTTACTGTAAGTCTCTGTTGTTGTTTTTTGTATTTATCTGGTGGTCTTGTTTATCTTCCCATTATTATTGAATTTACATATATATCCCATTACAGGTGTACGTGTTTCTGATTAGTTACTCAATTACCTACATCTGTTTTAAGCCGTAACACCTGCGGTCTCTCTTTCTGTCTCTTTATCACTGTCTCTCTCTCTATCTCCCTGTCTCTGTCTGTCTGTCTGTCTCTCTCTCTCGCTCAATATATAACCCAGCACAAGTGTACCTTATCATTAAGTTGAGTTGATAGCGAAAACACCTGCATTCTCTCACTTAATGTCTCTCAGAGTTATCTCCCTGTTTATCTCTCTGCTAATGTCTCTCACCCACTTATCTCCCCGTTTCTCTCTCCCCATAGGACGACAAAAGATGAGAGACCACGCCTTCTCTCTCCTCTGCATTGCGGCCTTGAGTGAGTACCATCTCTTTGTTTACTAACACTGACACTGTCTCGGATGCTGTTGAGGATGAAACTTAACCTAGACGTTGAGGCAGATCGGTCACTGAAGACAGAGGAACAAGTGAGAGAAAGAGATACAAAAAAAAAAAATAATCATAACAGTTAATTGTAATCTAAATATAAACCATAACTTAAAATCCAAAGAAAAGAACAAAAAAATTCCCCCCTACTAAGGTAGATCTGACAGACATATAAATTTTTGGAAAGGGATTATAAAACGTGAATCCAGGTCAATTTTTCGCGATGTCACACACTACTGACATGAAGAGGATACGACCCTGAAACTCGTCACGTTATAGACGAATATAAGGACATACTTCTTTACACAGAGGCTGGTAAACCTAAAGACGAGAGAACAGGTCATTGGTTTGCTTCCATAGGTCACTTCTTGTTGTGGTGGTCATAGTTAGGTCAATAACGTAGGGTAATAAGAGGTCATGGCCCCAGCTTGACTTATGAGATGTTTAACGTGAGAGGAAATATGATTATAGTGTGACTTATAATACAGTACACGGCTTGACCTCGGTGACGTGGTTACATTGCTGTATTAAGTGTGATACGATTACTTAACTAGTTGAGTACGATGACTTAACTACTTGAGTGTGAGGATAAAACAATTAATACGATGAAACGCAAAGACAGACAGACAGACACCGCCCAGTTATTAACCTTAACACACACACACACACACACACACACACACACACACACACTTTATTAAAAAAAAAAACAATAACAAATTCAACTCTCCACCTCTATCGATCTCTCCAGGGTGTGTGAGAGAGAGAAAGAGAGTGAGAGATATTGATTATGTCTCTCTGTTTATTCTCTCTCCCAACTCACTTGATCTCGTGTTATTGAAGGAGTCTTTCATAATTCACCCTTGTCGTCTCCCCAATGGCGTTGTATGGAGTGAATTTATTGAGTGTCAAGTGTCGTTTTGCTAAGGATTTGTGGGTGAGTTTTAAGAATGTTTTTTTTTTTCATTTATAAAGTGTCGTGTTTGGAGATGATTTTTTAGGTTTGTTTTTAATGTTTTAATGAGATGGGTTTTATTTTATTGGTTTATTGGTTGTGGTTTAATAGTGTGTGATGTTTTATTGACGTGTTTTCTATCATTTTATTGGCCTTGGTTTATGTGGTTTAATAAGTGTTTGTCATTTTGTGTTTTAGGTGGTTTATTTTCGTTAGAGAGGCATCAATAAACTCTCTCTCTCTCTCTCTCTCTCTCTCTCTCTCTCTCTCTCTCTTGTCTCTCCCTTCTCTCTTTCTCTCCTTATCTTATACTCTCTCCCGCCATCCCTGCTTTTCTCTCTTTCGCTCTCTTCTCTCTCCTTCCCTCCCTCTCTTTCTCTCCCTCCATCTGTCATTCTTACCCTTCCTCATGTCTCTCTTCTTTTTCCTTACATCTCTCTCTCTCTCTTTATTCTCTCTCCAACGTTTCTCCCTCTTTCATTTTTCTCTCATTCTCTCCATTTCCCTCCAACCCTTCCTCTCTCTCTCTCTCTCTCTCACTCTGTCTCTCTCCCCCCCCCATGACTCTCTCTCTCTTACTCTCTCTCTCTCTCTCAGCCGTAACATATTACCCCCAGTACCAGGGACCAGTACCAGGGACCAGTACACGGGAGACTCTACTGGGTGTGGTCTCCTTGTCCTCTTCCGCCCTCTCCGCCAAAGGACGAAAGATCATTTGCATGTTCAGGATGTTGCCACTGACTCACTGACAACCTGTGTTTATGGGAGACGATGCTAACTTTCTGGTGAGAGAGAGAGAGAGAGAGAGAGAGAGAGAGAGAGAGAGAGAGAGAGAGAGAGAGAGAGATGACGTCTGTCTGTCTGTCTGTCTCAATATTTACAGAAGAAACATTCGCTTATTATTCACAATTACTCTAATGAATTTAGTGAGGTGTAATTAGCATTATTAACACCGCCGGACCAAATTACTTAATTATAATTTTTCCTTTACAAATAGTCTGGTAATGAATCAATTTTTAACACTGAAACAACTCTGGTGTCTAATGTTAGCTCTATAGTTTAATGAAGGATATGAAACACTATCCGTGTGTGTGTGTGTGTGTGTGTGTGTGTGTGTGTGTGAACAACACCAAGATACAAACACGGGGTCATCCTCTCTTGTCTACACCCGCCAAACTCTCCCTCCTTCCCCTTCCTTTCCTCCCTCATCCTCCCCTTCCCTATCCCTCCCTCCCTTACCCTTCCTACCCTCTCTTCCTCCCATTCCTTCCCTCCCTCATCCCCCCCTTCCCTATCCCTCCCTCCCTCACCCTTCCTACCCTCCCTCACCAGACCATAACTCACTAAACTCACATATGTATATTACATGGCAAAATGGGCCAGAAATCAGGAGTAATTCCCGTGTTCTATGACTTTCCAGGGGTGACGAATGTAGCCGTAACTCACACTAAAAATTCTTTGAAGTCGTCCCCCTCAAATTGCTGAGTCCTCATAGCTTCAAGGAAATCGACTAAGTTCATCCTCGTTCATCGTCTTCTCTTCTCTGTCATTAGTGGTGTCATGATTGATTTTTTTTTTGCTTGCTTACTTGCTTGCATGTGAAGGAAGCAAGACTCATTATGGTTAATTTGTCGTTAATATTCTACTTGAGGACCAGAAGAACCTCCTCGTAGATAAACTATTTTTGGTTACGAAGGTGAAATAGTCTGTTGGTGAGGCCGAGAGAGGTTGTAAAATATAAGTGAAAGTATCCTCTCTCTCTCTCTCTCTCTCTCTCTCTCTCTAGATAGCGCCCGTCGCAATAAGTCCGCGGAGCACATGAAGTCATTTGGTTCCAGTCGAGTTATGTTTTAAGCGAGACAACGTATATACAGATCCACTCATGTCTTAAGATCTGCGGTGATATGTCCATCTACTAGCCAGGGAGCCTCTACTACTAGCTACTTGCTATTTGTAATGTATATAGATAAGATGAATGCTTCAACATGTAATTCCTATTGGTGGCTTCCTGGGGGGGGGGGGGGTGATGGGGTGGTATCTCGGTGTATGGTTTAGGGACGATGGTAAAATTCAGTCAGTTGTTATGTTACATCAGCCAGCCCACCCATCAACCAGCCCACCCATCAGCCCATCAACCCACCAGCCAACCCACCAGGATGTTGTTAATAAGTTCGCCATATTCTGGGCTGTGAACACGGAGGCGCCGAGCCATACCGTTATAAGTTAATGGTAATGGAAGCACCAGCAACAACAACAACAACAACAACAACAACAACAACAACACCAACAACAACATCAACATCAACAATGGCATGTGTGTTTTACGGCTCTGAATCATGGCTCACTAATAACCTATAAAACCAAATTATCTTGTGTTTCATAGAGTCGGGAATACAGCCGAGAAAAAAATCCTAATAAAAAAAAAAACGAAGGATAAACTTTAAATTCAGAGCAGCGAGAACTGGATATAGAAGAACCATCCACCATAGTGTTAAAAATATGCCAAATTCAACTCGGTTATAAATTTAGTAAAGAAACAATACATTATGATATATACAAATCAACTCACTACAACCATTCACGTCAAAAATAATCCATAAAGTGTAACTAAATAATATAATTTATAGGGTCAGAACTTAACCCAACTAACGCTGTACATGACAAGAAAATACTGAATATATCCATAACCGGGAAGACTTATTAGGTTTGACCAGAGAACAAAAGGTGTGTCTCAGTGTGATAATGTCAGTGTACAGGATGAGAAACATGTCTTAAGAGAGTGTGGTCTGTGCTACTTGTGTTACTGTGCTACTTACGTTCTGTGCTACTTACGTTCTGTGCTACTTACGTTCTGTGCTACTTACGTTCTGTGCTACTTACGTTCTGTGTTACTTATGGATAACTGTGACGTGATGTATAACTCGTGTAAATTATTCACGCGATGTTGTAAAATGTTTAGAATAATTTTTTTTAATATATATTTTGCACCTTGTAGTTTGTTGCTTAATTATCAATTATTTCCTTAGACACTGTAGGTATAATTTGATGTACTCTTGTATTACTCTGGTACTGTAATTTATGTATCAACTAACTAACTAACTAACTAACTAACTCACTAATTAACTAACTAAAACTAACTAACTTAAACTAACTAACTAATTAACTAACTAACTAACTAATTAACTAACTTAAACTAACTAACTTAAACTAACTAAAACTAACTAACTAATTAACTAAAACTAACTAACTAACTTAAACTAACTAACTAAAACTAACTAACTAATTAACTAAAACTAACTAACTAACTAACTTAAACTAACTAACTAATTAACTAACTAACTAACTACTGTAACTAACTATGTGAGTCTAATATAGGGGTGATCGGGCTGCAGAGAGGTGAGGAAGTTTGGGATGACGAGGGTGGAGGAATTTTGGGGGGGGGTAGGGGGAGGTAGTGGTGGTAGGGGGTGGTGAAGGGGGAGGTAGTGGTGGTAGGGGGTGGTGAAGGGGGAGGTAGTGGTGGTAGGGGGTGGTGAAGGGGGAGGTAGTGGTGGTAGGGGGTGGTGAAGGGGGAGGTAGTGGTGGTAGGGGGTGGTGAAGGGGGAGGTAGTGGTGGTAGGGGGTGGTGAAGGGGGAGGTAGTGGTGGTAGGGGGTGGTGAAGGGGGAGGTAGTGGTGGTAGGGGGTGGTGAAGGGGGAGGTAGTGGTGGTAGGGGGTGGTGAAGGGGGAGGTAGTGGTGGTAGGAGGTGGGGAAGGAGGGGTCAATGGCCCTTAAAGTCAATGTCAGAGAGAGAGAGAGAGAGAGAGAGAGAGAGAGAGAGAGAGAGAGTGTGTGTGTGTGTGTGTGTGTGTGTGTGTGTGTGTATGCATGTGTGTGTGTGTGTGTGTGTGAAGCCATAACTTGGTTCATCTTGTGGTGGTAAACACGGCCATAAGTCACTCTACTATTCCCATACCAACAACCACAACAACAACAACCACAACAACCAGCAACAACAATAACCACAACAACCAGCAATAACAATAACAACAACAATCAGCAACAACAACAACAGCAGCAGCAAAAATAAACACAACAATAATAACTACAATAACAAGAACAAAAACACAACAATAACAAACACAGCCACAACTACAATAAACAGTAATAACAAGAACAATAACTGCAATAACAAGAGCAACCACATGACAGTAACAAGCATAACCACAACAAGAACAGGGGGACAATATTTACTCTCCCCATCCTTCTTCTCCCTCCTCTTCTTCTCCCTCTTCTCTATCCTCCTCTTTTTAACCTTCCATTTTCTTTTAATTTCTCTCATTATCTCAGTATGTTACTCTCTAATCTCTATCTCTCTCCTTTCAGCCCTCCCCTCTCCCTCTCTTTCTTTCCTTCATTCTCTTCCTCCACTTCTCTCCCTCTCCATTTCCTTCCCTCTCTCCCCTCTCCCCCTCCCTCACTCAAATGACCAATCAATTATTGAACTACCAGTGATGGCAGGAATCACCTGGTTAATTCATGACTTTAAATGGTGTGGCGGAGTGTGTGCTCGTGTGGTGGTGGTGGTGGTGGTGGTAGTGGGGGTGATACATACATACATACATACAGTCACCCACAAAAGTCCAGTAATCTCTTTCAATTATTCTGAATCCTAAACCGAATCTTCGTATTATGGCCGACTGTCCGCCCTCTGGCTACGAGATTTTAAACTACAGGAGCCTTGATCTAACCTAACCAAACCTAACCTAACCTAACCAAACCAACCAAACCTAACCAAACCTAACCAAACCTAACCTAACCAAACCAAACCAAACCTAACCAAACCTAACCAAACCTAACCTAACCAAGAAGAGTCAGACCAGATGATGCCTCCTGTTCCCTCACCTGCCTCTAATCTGTCTCAACGCCCTCCCCTTCACCTCCTCCCCCCACATTACCATTTACTCCATCTTAAAAACTTTCTAATTAATTATTTATATTACAATGATAATAAAAACAAAGATGTCTCTACTTACCACTTCAGATTAAACTGTCAGCAGCGCAGATCAAAGGCAGCACCAACACCAGACTAGATCAAGGTTAGGTTAGGTTAAGTCTCAGCATCTGCAACAAAGTATATCCAGACTTAGCACTGGTCAATAACATACTGACTACAGCAAAAATCCATAAGCTGAGTAACAGACACAGAGAGGAAAGATAAAGGACTCATCACTAACGTCCATAATCTGGTGATGTAGTTTGTGAGCTGACCCATAGATGGCGGTATGATGACACAAGGGTCCAAACACTGCAGCCTCAGAAAGGTTACCGGAATGGCTATACACATACTGTACAGAGGAGTACCTACTGTAGTACACCTCCTGTGGTAACTAGTGTCTCCAAGCGGCACCGTCACAGTATTCTCACTATTATGAATGAATTGGTATTGGTCTTGTAACGACGGACGTGACTGGTGGATAGGATTGTTGTAGGTCGTGAAGGTTGGCCGTTTGGAGACGAGGATTACCACAGGGGCTATAGGAACACATTTCTGTAACTGGACATACATACAGACAGTGATCTGATGGAGGTAGTTAGCAACACAAAGGAGAAGTAATTTTAGAAAACTCGATCACTATCACAGAAAATGTGACTCTTATAACGAAATAAAAAATATCATCCTTCACAGAAAACGGGATACCCACCATGAAAAACACGTCAACCTATATAATGAATTCTAGCCAGGAATTTAGACTCAACACTTCGTAAGAAATTTAAACACTTTTTTTCCTCTCATGGCGGGCGACACTCAGAGAACCCATGACCAAGATGGATTATTTCCTTCACCTTTTTCTTTCCCTTTTTTTTTATTTCTCATTATTTCCCGGTGAGGTGTTCTTGGCTCACTTGTTCCACCTGAGGCATTTTTGGTTGCTCGGGTGATCCATCAACTGCCGGGGCTTTTAATATTAAGTCGAGTGATCTGATGTGGGGTTTTGGTGAGGGGAGGGAGAGGGGACGAGGTAGGGGAAGGGTGGAGTGGAGGGAGGGGATGGGTGAAGGGGAAGTAAAGGGAGAGAGAGAGAGACCGTGTTTATAACCACGTAAAAAAAAAGGATGAACAAATTTTTTTTTTTTTTTTTTGCTTCTGAGGTCAATTTTTTTATTTTTTTTTTGGCTTCGTATTTATAAATGTTTCTTAAGGTGTTTGGTTATATACGTCATCCCTCACGTAGGACAAACACCCACTGTCAGTCAAGTCAGTCCAGGCCGATATTCTAAATTGCATAAAACACCCAGATTAAACGTCCGCCCCCCCCCCCCCCAAAAAAAAAAACACATAC
>CAUDMG010001775.1:1692500-1702500 GCA_958450375.1 Homarus gammarus
GGAGGGAGGGAGAGAGGGGGAAGGGAGGGAGGGAGAGTGGGGGGAGGGAGGGAGGGAGGGAGGGGGGGAGAGGGAGGGAGAGAGGGAGAGAGGGAGGGAGGGAGGGAGGGAGGGAGGGAGGGAGAGAGGGAGGGAGGGAGGGAGGGAGGGAGGGAAGAGTTCAAGAGGAAGGGATAGAGGACGGGATGGAGGAAGAGCAGGAGGAGGAGAAGAGAGGAAATGAGGGTAAAGAGGGAGAAAGGGAAGGAGTGTTGGAGGGTGTTAGGAATGAGGGAAGGAGATAAAGATGGAACAGGGAGAGAAGGAGAGGAACAGAAATAAAGGAAGACTGGAAAATAACATCGCTGACTCCGTAATTTTAGATGAAGGAAAATTGCTGTAATTTACTGCAACATCATCCAGCACTATCCATGGTTCAGGAATAGGAGCTTAAAGAATAGATGCTAACCTAACCTAAGAAAACCTGACCTAATCCTAACCAAACCTAACCTAACTTAACCTAACCTAACTTAACCTAACCTAATCCCTGTGTGTTGTAGGAGGTGACTAGGAAGGTTAAAATACAGGTGAAGGATAAGAACTCGAAATACAACATCCCCTAGTCTGCGTCTGCCTCTGCGTCTGCGTCTGCGTCAGGTCAAAACTCTGATTCAAGTAGTACCGAGTCTAATACTTGCCTTAGGAAATAATACTTGGTGGTATGTTTGCCAGACTCTCTTAAGTATTATGACAAATTTACTACAAACAGGTGAGTCTTACCTGTCTATCCGAGGACTGATGGCAGGTGCTCTACGGTGATGACCTGTGATGAAATACGAGGATTATACCAACGGCAATATTCACCCCAGAAAATTTAGGCTGCTATAAGATATTTAGAACAATAATAATAATAATAATAATAATAATTCATGATGCTACTGTAGAATTGTCATAGTAATAAGAGTATTCCCATTTCTGATAATTTATTCAGCTGCTGTGCGATTATTACAGCAACAATAATATACAATAATATTCTCTCTTCTAATAATTTCTGCTGTTTCTTTTTTTTTGCATTTATTACAAAAACTTTCACAATTTTGTTTACATATTAAAAAAAAATATCAATTATCATTCCCGTTCTCACTGACTCTCCCCCCCCCCCCCCCCAGTGAGCGCGGCAGGGGGGTTTGCTCCCAGCATCGACGCCCCCATCGCCACCACGGAGCCACCGCCCACCACCACCCTCAACGCCGCCCTTCAGCCCACCTTCCTGGGCCGCCACAACGCCACCGTCAACGTCCACGCCGGAGACACCGCTGCCCTCAACTGTCATGTTCTGAGGCTGGGTGACAAGACGGTGAGTGTTACCACGCCCACGCTGCCACGCCCACACCCACAACTACGGCCATACTGTTACGCCCACACCCAGCCAAACAACACACAAAGACACACACACACACACACGCTTATCTGACACGTACAGATAAACATATACCCACACACACACACACACACACACACACACAATCACCATATATCTCTAACTAGTTAAAAAAAATAGCTCTATCGAAAAACACACACACCAGCCTGGGTTTTGTTTTTGTTTTCATTGTATGTTTACTTGTTTTAGAGAGAGAGAGAGAGAGAGAGAGAGAGAGAGAGAGAGAGACCCAACCAGCCAATAGGAATTCCTGTCCCGTTTTTTTAACCTCTTATGTTTTGCACACCAGAAATGTTCTCCCACTAACGAGTATAAGCGCCCGTATATATTAAACCTAACCTAACCAAACCTTAAGGGCTAATATCGCCTGTAACTACTTCAGACTCTCATCATTAGCGTGACAGGAGACTACTCGCTAATGTTATCAAACTACTTATTCATGTGGGTTTTTTATGTGTGTGTGTGTGTGTGTGTGTGTGTGTGTGTGTGTGTGTGTGTGTGTGCGTGTGTGTGAAGATGGAAATAATAATACTATCCATATGATTACTATTCATATATGCTTCTACCATTCTTATATTCTTACTACTATTACTACTACTACTACTACTACTTCTACTACTGTACTATTACTAATAATAATATAATAACAACAATACCAATATAAAATACATACATACATACATACATACATACATACATACATCTATACATACATACATACATCCATCCATCCATACATACATCCATACATACTGTACATACATACATACATACTGTACATACATACATACATACATACATCCATACATACATACATACATACATACATACATACATTCATCCATACACACATACATACATACATACATACATACATACACACATCCATACATACATACATACATACATCCATACATACATACATCCATACATACATACATACATACATACATACATATACCTAGAATACGTCAAGTAAATCACATTACATTAAAGTTTGTGTAATAAGAGTCTACGTTTTAATCAGTTATTTAATTAAAGGAAAACATTAACAAGAATTTTTTTTTATTCAGACACAAAAATATACAAACATACAATCCTTTGATCCTAAGCTCATTAATATCTGTATTCTTGTCATTATTACTTTAACTGAGAAGTATTCCTCCCTTAAATAAGTATTCGTCCCTTAAATAAATATTCCTCCCTTAAATAAATATTCGTCCCTTAAATAAATATTCGTCCCTTAAATAAATATTCCTCCCTTAAATAAATATTCCACCCTTAAATAAGTATTCGTCCCTTAAATAAATATGCCTCCTTGATGAGTTTTTTGTGAGTATTTTTGTGATTATTGTGTGAGTATTAAGGGTAGTAGTAATAGTAAAAGTAGCAATAGTAGTAGTAATAGTAATAGCAATCGTATAGTAGTACTAGCAGAAATAGTAATAGCAGTAATAGCAATAGTACTATCAGCAATACCTCAACCTGGATCTAATACTCTCATTGTTTCCGGGTTACACTTCCAAGAACACCCACTTATTACCTGGCGGGTAGCAGACAAGCAGGAGGCAAGTTGAGAACAAGAGGAAGTGGCTGTAACAACACTGATAAATGATCATTACCTTTGAAATACCTGGTTCGTAATTATTCTCCTGTAGTGAGAGGGAGAGGAGGAGGATGGAAAGAGGGAGAGGAAGAGGGAGAGAATGGGGAAGAGGTGATGAAAAGAGGGAGAGGAGGAAGAGGGAGAGAATGGGGAAGAGGTGATGGAGAGAGGGAGAGGAGGAAGAGGAGGGAGAGAATGGGGAAGAGGTGATGGAAAGAGGGAGAGGAGGAAGAGGAGGGAGAGAATGGAGAAAAGGTGATGGAGAGAGGGACAGGAGGAAGAGGAGGGAGAGAATGGGGAAGAGGTGATGGAGAGAGGGAGAGGAGGAAGAAGAGGGAGAGAATGGGGAAGAGGTGATGGAGAGAGGGAGAGGAGGGAGAGAATGGGGAAGAGGTGATGGAAAGAGGGAGAGGAGGAAGAAGAGGGAGGAGGGAGAGAATGGGGAAGAGGTGATGGAGAATGGTTGATGGGGTACTGGTGGTGAAGGATGGGTTGAGGGGAAGGGAGGGGATGGGGAGGGAATGGGGGGTGGAATAGAAGGGGAAAGAAGAGAAGGAAGGGGAGAAGAAGGATAAGGTCAGGGGAGGAAAGAGAAGGAGGGGAAGGAAGTCAGATAACAGGTGTCCTTTATTCTTTGTCTCTCACTATTTATCGCTTTCTCTGTCTGTCTGTCTCTTCTACTCTTCCTTGTTAATTTCTCTTCTACCCTCACACCATTCTCTTATTCCCTCTCATACCCCTCTCATTTCTCACCTACCCCTCTCATTTCTCTCTCACCCTATTATTATTCTCCCCTCTCCTCCTATTTTACTTGTGACTCACCAGCCTACAATACTCTCTCTCTCTCTCTCTCTCTCTCTCTCTCTCTCTCTCTCTCTCTCTCTCTCTCTCTCTCTCTCTCCCCTCACCCCTTCCTCTCCTCTCTCACTCTTCACTACAAGTCTTCTCCTCCCCTCTCTCTCTCTTTCCCTCGTTTTCATTCATTTCTCTCATCCCCTTCCTTTATTTATTCTCCATCTCTCACTTTATGTCTCCTGTTCCCCTCTTACCTCCCCTGTCCCATGACATCTCTCCCCTCTTTCTCTCCCTCCCTCTCTACCTTTGTCTCCCTCTCTTCCATTCTCCTCACCCCTCACATAAACCACTCCTCTCTCTCTCTCTCCTTCGTTCCTCTTCCTTCTTCCTTCTCCCCTTCCCTTTCAAAACGCTAAGGGAGGGAACAAAGGTGAGGGATGGAACAAAGGGTGAGGGAGGTAACAAAGGGTGAGGGAGGTAACAAGGGGTGAGGGAGGGAACAAAGGGCGAGGGAGGTAACAAAGGGTGAAGGAGGGAACAAGGGAGAGAGAGGGAACAAAGAAGAGGGAAGGAGTAAATAAAGAAGTAAGGAAGTTTGGTGTGAAAATGTCTGTCACTTTGGCATGACACCAACAAAATCTTTGGCCATATATCATCAGAAAAATGTCATCTAATATCGTTGAAACTTTGGCTTAATATCTTCAAAAACTTTGGGGTAAAATAGTAACTTTGGCTACATTTCGTCAAAAACATTGGCTACATAATCAACAAATGGCTACATACCAACAAAACATTGGCTACATACCAACAAAGCATTGGCTACATATCAACAAAACATTGGCTACATAATCAACAAAACATTGGCTACATAATCAACAAATGGCTACATACCAACAAAACATTGGCTACATATCAACAAAACATTGGCTACATATCAACAAAACATTGGCTACATAATCAACAAAACATTGGCTACATATCAACAAAAAAAACAATGGTGTGAAGCTGAACCGACCGATTGGTGCAGTATATGTTTTAAGACACTGGAGGGAGGCTAGCTGGCACCTTTAAAATAACACCAATATTTCTACCTTCACCGCCTTAATGCTTCCTATCCTTTGTACCTCAAACTTAATGGCGCACCCTGAGCCACTCACAGAAGCTGCATAAGTCAATATGTTGCAGTGTGGTCAATATATAAAGAAGTAGTAGCCTTCTTTTTTTAAGGTTAATTTTAGCGTCATTATTCCTGCCTCATTAGAGTAGTTCCCTAAAATTTAAAGGTATGTTCAGAGGTATATTCAAATGTCCTAAAATATATAAATAAACTTAATGGTCTTTAAAAATATATAATTGAACTTTTATCTAATATTTTAAGGATAATTACAATTAACCAAAACTTTAAAGATTATTACCATTACCTAAAATTTTAAGGAGTAATTACTCTTACCTAAAATTTGTGTCGTGAATTAATGGACCGATTTTCCAGGTATTACTCAAAGGGGTCATTTAGTGTCCTCGTTCTACAGAGTCCAAGACCATTTAGGTCGACATATTTACTGTATTCTGTACCATTATGAATTTAGAGTACAGTAAAGCGTTTTGTTCATTTATTCATATACAAGAGTTTCAGGTAAAGGTACAGGTGCGAAGTGCAATTACAGGTGTAGGTAAATATACAAGTATAGTTACAGGTATAGTTAATGACTCAGGTGTAAGTACAGGTACAAATACAGCTATAGGTACAGTAACAATTAAGCACAGGTAAAGGAAGAGATTACAGGTCCAGTTACAATTACAAGAACAAATACAGATACAAAAACACACACAAACATAGGAACAAGTACAGATACAAGAACAAACACAAACAAACACAGGAACAATTACAGATACAAGAACAAACAAACACACAAACACAGGAAAAAATACAGTGAATAATTAATAATGAAGAAACACCTGTTAATGTAGCTAAGGGAGTCTCAGGTGCTTAAATTATTCAGGTAGTGTCTAAGAAAGGTGAGGTGGTGAATTAAACAGTAGGTGTACACTATGATACTGAATTACACTGTGTCATATTGTTACTGTCAGTGTATGATTGGTTGTGGTTTTGATGATGATGATGATGATGATAATGATGAGGATGATGATGATAGTAGATTGTGACGACGGCTATTATTATTTGTATTATTAATATTATTATTATTATTATTATTATTATTATTATTATTATTATTATTATTATTACTCTTCTACTACTATTACTACTACTACTACTACTACTACACACACACACACACACACACACACACTAATAACACGCGTACACGGAGGTCATCTAATCGATAGGCACCTGCTGTGTGAGTGTTAGCGTATCTAGAGATGCAATTAAGTATGGAATGTGAGAGAGAGAGAGAGAGAGAGAGAGAGAGAGAGAGAGAGAGAGAGAGAGAGAGAGAGAGAGAGAGAGAGAGAGAGAGAGTATTTAGATGAATAAAAAGAATGAAGGAATTATTTTTCATAAACGTGAAGATAAGGAGAAATAAGTACGTGAAGATAGGGAGAATAATGCACGTGAAGATAGGGAAAAATAAGTACCTAACCTAACCTAATCTAATCTAACCTAACCTATCTCAATACTTCTATATATTTGATAGTATTTTAAGTCAATAAACTGATATAGCAACTACGTCACACCATTACCAACTACGCCACACCATTACCAACTACGTCACACCATTACCAACTACGTCACACCATTACCAACTACGTCACACCATTACCAACTACGCCACACCATTACCAACTACGTCACACCATTACCAACTACGTCACACCATTACCAACTACATCACGCTTGTTGGATACGAAGATAGGTGGATAGCCAGCTTGTTGGATAGATTGATAGTCAACTTGAATAGTAAGACGGATGAATAGTAAGCTCGCTAGTCGTTTCGCTCCATTAGACAACTAGCCAGCCGTATAGCTCTTGAGTACAATGAATGAGTCCAATAAATATAATATCAAAGTTTCGAGTACGATAACTTCAATCATTGTACTCAAGGCGTTAAGTTATTGTAATTGAGGAGTTAAGTCATCGTACTCAAGAGTGGGCTACGATATTGTAATTAAGAGGTTAAGTTATCGTACTCAAGATATTAAGTTATCGTACTAAAGGGGTTAAGTTATCGTACTCAAGAGATTAAAATCATTGTACTCAAGAGGTTAAGTTATCGTACTCAAGTGATTAAGTTATCGTACTCAAGAGATTAAAATAATTGTACTCAAAAGGTTAAATAATATCTCACTGTCGTCCCACATAACTTATTAAAAAAACTCACTTAATCAATTACAAGTTAACAGCCAAATGTTAACAAATGCCAGAACATAACATAACATAACATAACACATAATATAACACATAACACAGAACATAACACATAACAGAACACATAACATAACACATAACAGAACATAACAAATAACACAGAACATAACACATAACAGAACATTACATAACACAGAACATAACACATAACAGAACACATAACATAACACATAACAGACCATAACATAACGTGTAATGACAGACCATTAACGTGTTTCTTTAGCAGTCGGGGGTGTTGGGGGGGGGGGGGAGGGGGGAAAGTGGAAAGGGGTGCGAAGGTGGAAGGGGGAAGGGAAGGTGGTGGGGGCGGTTTGAAGGGAGGGGGGGGGGGATGAGGAGGAGGAGGAGGGGGAGAGAGGAAAGGGGGTGTGAATAAGTTAACATTTTCAACAAGGTGGTTTAAACTGCTTCACTATTATAGACTTCTTTAATGAACCACTGTAACTGCCACTCCTCAATTATTACAGGACTAACTACAGACTCCCCCGTGTGTAACTTGACTGTATGTGTGTTTGTAACGTCATGATATAACATAATGATGGTGATTAGTGAATGGTATTAGTATTTTTTAAGTCTTCTGGTGTATGATAACAGTTCCAGCTATAAATTATATAGAATAGATAGATATATAATGAGACTATTCCTACTACTACAGTATATAGTTTTATACAAAGTGTGTTTGTGTTGTAAGTGACCATCTGTGAATGTGTTAAATGCGCCAATTTTTTTTTAGATAATTTACTCGGCGAATTTCAGCTCATTAAACTAATACGCGTGCCAATTTATACTCGCTTAATCATAATACAAAACACACAAAAAATTGCCAAATGTTACCACAAGTCGCCAAATATTCACACAGTACGCCAACACTCGCCAAATATCACACAACACTCGCCAAATATCACACAACACTCGCCAAATATCACACAACACTCGCCAAATATCACACAACACTCGCCAAATATCACCACAAGTCGCCAAACCTTAACACAGTACGCCAACACTCGCCAAATATCACCACAAGTCGCCAAATATTCACACAGTTCGCCAACACTCGCCAAATATCACCACAAGTCGCCAAATCTTCACTCACTCGCCAATTTGGGCAAGAGAGTATTACAAAGTGCTAAGTTGAGAAATGGCGTGACTTACAGGCATCCAGTACGGTCGTAAATCTGGTCGTATCAAGGAAGATTATCGACCGTGAGTCATTGTGTGGACAGGATCTCTCTCTCTCTCTCTCTCTCTCTCTCTCTCTCTCTCTCTCTCATAGACCAAATCACCTTCATCTACAAACACCTGAAGGGGGGGAGGGTACCTGGTGGGGGGCTGTGGGGGGCTAGAGGGGGGTCTGAATATTAAAACCTATCTATCTATCTATCTATCTATCTCGGGCTAAACTCAAACCAGCGACCTTGAGGACACGTAATGAACTCTCTATATACTACGCCACCGTACCACTTGTATACTGTTTATGCAGCGGCTGAATTAAAACAGTCTTTTTTTGTTTTAATTCCTACGATTAAATTAATATTCAGAGTCATTATTATTATTAAAAAAGTATTGTGATAAATTGGCTCTTTATTTATGCTACTGATTATTATTTTTATTTATTTTTTATGTTTTATGTTTTTGTGTAATAATTATAATATATTATTGAGAAAAAAAAACAGACGTCAAAGAGATGGTTAGGTTAGGTTAGGTTAGGTTAGGTTAGGTTTGGTTTGGTTAGGTTAGGTTAGGTTAGGTTAGGTTAGGTTTGGTTTGGTTAGGTTTGGTTTGGTTAGGTTAGGTTAGGTTAGGTTAAGTTAGGTTTGGTTAGGTTAGGTTTGGTTAGGTTAGGTTAGGTTAGGTTAGGTTTGGTTAGGTTTGGTTAGGTTAGGTTAGGTTAGGTTAGGTTTTCTCTTACTTAATGTTACCTTCACACCTGTTTTCTCTTAATTGGTATTTCCCTCAACTTATTTCTCCCGATTAACAGGTGACGTGGGCGAGGCGTCGAGGAATGGAAGAGTTTCACATCCTCACTATTGGATTCCAAACTTACCATAATGATCACAGGTAAGTACAGGGGGGGTGGGGGTTATCACACCTGTTATGAGATAATTATGCAGTTCCACACCTGCTAGACTGAGGATGAGTAGCTTCCACACCTGTATGGAGATGAATGAGAGGATTCCACACCTGTATGATGAATGAGAGGCTTCCACACCTGTATAGAGATGAATGAGAGGCTTCCACACCTGTATAGAGATGAATGAGAGGCTTCCACACCTGTATAGAGATGAATGAGAGGCTTCCACACATGTATAGAGGCAAATAAGTCACTTTTAAACCAATTTACATATATAATTACATTAACAAACCTTCATATCGTACTAATAAACATCTTCAAAAAATTCCCTCACTCAATTTGTCTTCATATTTAAGTATCGATTAATTCCAAATAATTCATCTGATATAATTTGGCTTCGTATAACACACAATAACTTCTAATAATTTCCTGAACATTAATGGGTTTCAGATCATTGTATTTCATATCTTAAAAACAAAAAAAATCCCCAATTAAATAAAAAAACAATAATAATTTGCCTACCACACTTGGCCTCGTATCTTAGCATTTAATAATTTAATATCATTTTCCTTGACATGTGTATGGAGCATCGCATTGTTTGTTGACATTCATAGAAAATCTAGTTTGAGGACTTCTACGAACGCATTAGTAGATAAACAATTCACGAACGGAGTGGATTGATGTGTAGCTATGACGTTGAGAGAGAGAGAGAGAGAGAGAGAG
>CAUDMG010001775.1:1707500-1725000 GCA_958450375.1 Homarus gammarus
AAAATAATAACAAAAGAACCAAAAATGCTAAACAAAATCTCACTCTATTATTAACGCAAATAAAACATTATTATATGGCTCAATAATATTTCAAGAGCTATATATGCCTTTTATATACCCAGGTTGAGTTAAATACAAACGCTTTAGTTGTTGACGTGATATATCTTCTTTAGTATTCCTCAGGACGTATTAATATATTATAAGATCAGGTTAAGTTATATTAGTGATCAGTTAATCAACATCAGACCTTCATAATTTATAACGACAGTAAACAATATTTTTACACACACCTTCCCTTTGATGACGTCATAGTGTTCGGAGAAGGGTGTGCGTTCTAGCGGTCTACTGTCGCCTGCATTATCACCTCTCGCCATGCCTTATGCTTCTTGCTCGACACCTTTTCTTTCCTCCAACAGTGACATTAAGAAGGACCGCAGCTTTTTGAGTCTTATTATGTCTTATTATGGCCACTGTACTCTACCAACCTCGAAATTTAAACAAGCGAGGCTACAGCGTACCAACCGTTACGTCAACACTGAGTCAGAGCTACCAACCTTACCCTTTCCCTTATGTGTTTTATACCTGATCGATAAAAACTGTGGGTTTGTCTGTATCTTTGATGGTGTGTAAAGTGAGGGATCCAAATTTAATTGAAGTACACGGCCGCTACTTTGTATGTGGTGAAGTGGTGGTGGTGGTTGAGGGTAGCGTATTGTCTCAATGGTAGTCACCCCTGCTCGACCCGTTTTCCCTTTCCCATATAAATACATCTCAAAAGCAAATTGAGTTAGTTAATTCTCTACTATGGAAATACACTGTTACTTCATCAGTGAAATACAACAAAAATATATCCTATGTTCGGTATCCCTTGGCAATAATGTACTACACTAATACTGTCTAGAGCCGTAGCGAAATAGTTAATTACAAAGATGTTTTTACCCACGTTGTCTGTTGTTCCTGAATATACTTAACAGAGCTCAAACCTATTCATGTGATCATTGTGACTTTGTATGTATGTATCCAACGAGAGAGAGAGAGAGAGAGAGAGAGAGAGAGAGAGAGAGAGAGAGAGAGAGACCACCAAGCTCTTACACAATATTTCCCACCCACCACATAACAAGTTTGTTTGGCTGTAAAGAAACAACAAACAAAATTCCTCCCCTGACAACATGTTATTAAATTATAACTTTGTCACACGAAGGAAAAAAATGATAACTGCAAAATAATCGTTTATTTTTTCTTCTTCATCTTTATTCTAAGTTTCCTTCTTTCGTTCACTCACAGAAAAAAAATATATTCGTGTTTTGGAATAATTTTAATTTACAGAAAAACGCTTGAATTGGCAACTGTGATGGTTGTGTTTCGTGTGTGTGTGTGTGTGTGTGTGTGTGCAAATCAACACAGCATCGTCATCACCAACTCAACACAGACAACCTTCCGTTCCCATTCCCAGGACAGATTACACCTGCATGACCTCTGACCTCTCTTTGACCCCCTGGCGTGAACCTTCAGACTCAAGACCACAGACTAAAGCCACAGAATTACAATGAGATACAGTGGCGGTACAGTGGCGGTACAGTGGCAAGGGGACGATGAGGTACAAGAAATGTGTATTGTTTCTCTTCTAGGTTACGTAATTCTGAGGTGTTATTTTTTTGTCAAGGATGAACTACGACTTGTGTTTATACATACATACATCCATCCATCCATCCATCCATCCATACATACATACGAGAGGGAATATATTCATTATTATTGTAAGTAATTTTGGAAGTTCCGTGTTCCCTGGAGGACACATACAAGTTTACACACACACACACACACACACACACACACACACATACACACACATACACACACACACACACACACTATATTAATAACACATGCGCTGTATAATAGAAACGAGAATCATACAAAAAACAAAAGAAACTACAACCCGGAACTAATATACACATATATACGACACACACATATACACATAACCTGTAAACCAATTAAACACTCTGCCGTGGGACCTCTTGACCAAACATTTAAATGGAGATGAAAAAAAAATATATATACTCTAGCGGCTGAAACAGAGAAAAAAAAGTATTTGGAAGTGCAAAGCCGAAGGATAAACACCTCAGAGTCGATACAAAATATAATTTGTAGGTAGTAGGTAGTAGGCAGCTACCAAACAGGGAGGTACTACCGCCTGGGAAGATATTGGAAGCATAATGTGTTGTCTAATGGTAGACCCTGCTGCCATATGTGACCAAGTCCCAGGTTGCTGGTCTGACTTTCTGCCTCATTTACACACAACTGCAGGGTCTCAATTGTTTCTCTTACCATTGACAACACAACATGCATATATTGTTCCTCACTTTTGATTTATTTTTCATTTTGTATTTCTTTGTGGTTCTTTTTTATTGCTATTATTATTATTATTATTATTATTGTCGCCCCCCAGGTCCCGATGTGGGTCAGTGACCTGTGCCTGGGTGGGCTAATTCCCGTAAAAAAAAATATAATAATAAAAAAAATCTTCATACCTGCAGCGTAAACTGAGAGAACTGCCAGATGTACAAGGTGTTTATTTACATGAGACGTGACCATGTTAGTGATTATCAACGAACGGGATAATGTTTTAATTTTTTTCTTAATAATTGATGATTTATTTGAGTTTTTTTTAAAGTTAAAGCATATTTATAAAACACAACAATCTATTTCTTATTTAAAATTAGGTAAGATAGATTAAAATATCACGTTATTCCCTTACTAGAAAAGCCGATTATATTTTGAACATCGCCTTAGTATCCAGGGATCGGGTACAAACAATATTCTGTATGTATTTCATGATTTTGCCATTTTTTAAGACATACGGGACCCATTTTCGTGTGTATTTGAAAGAATAATATAAACTCTTTAGATAAATAGAACTACTGATTTATAGTTGAAAAAATTGTAAGTTACGAGAGAAGAAAACTGGAGTGACGTCGAGTGACTTGACTTGTCTTAGTACAGCTTCAGGTTGAGGCATGGAACAAGCAAAGCTCTTTACAACTGGTCAGTGACCCTGGGATATTATGGACGAGTCTTAAATACTCCTGGCTTATGTACCACGAATGTAGTTTTGTAGTAGTAGTAATGGTAGAAGTGAAAATTTACATCAGAGGACCAAAAACACATCCAACGAAGCCCTTGTGGACGTCAGTGCTCGAGGATTCTGGACGCGGAGACAGAGAGCCTTCTTCGACATCAGGATTCTCGACCCCCTGGCCGATGTCACCGTTACCTAGCTCTCGATGCTGCACACAAGAGGAACGAGAACAACAAGAACAGGGACTAAGGGAAGAGAATGTGGATCAGGGCAGCTTCACTCCTCTGGTGTTCTCAACCTCTGGTGGGATGGGACCAAGTGCAAGATGCTTCTATGCCAGACTGACGGAGGAGTTACCCGAAAAGAAGCAGCAGCCCAGAAGCTACATTGCAGCCTGACTGAGATGTCGACTGTCCTTCTCTCTGCTTAGGTCTGCATTGCTTTACATCCGGGGAACGAGATCTTCGGCCCCAAAGCCGACAACAGTTGCAGATATTGACTTTGAGGCTACAGTCACTGAATGCCGCATAGATCTGCTGCTCAACTATGTATTAGGATATTTAATATTAAGGTAATATAATGGTGGCGAAGGTGTGGCTATTGGGGGAGGCTGGAGGCCACGTAAAAAAAAGTAGTAGTAGTAGTAGTAGTAATGGTAGTAGTAGTAGTAGTAGTAGTAGTAGTAGTAGTAGTATGTAGTATCATAGGCAACCAACTCCACTCCTTGTGTCCACACGTATAAGTTCGGTCGCGCGGAGGTCAACACGCGAGGCTGCAGTATATAAGGGAGTCACATGACCTAACTCACCCCCTGATATGATTTGTAATAGTGGGGTTCACACAGCGTTAAATGACGTCATGGGAGGGGAGAAAGAGGGGGAGGAGACATAGAAAAGGGGGTGAGAACGAGGGGAGAGAGGGGGGATGATAAAGTGGAGAGAGAGAGAGAGAGAGAGAGAGAGAGAGAGAGAGAGAGAGAGCATTAGAAAAAATAATGTAGACCAACTTAGTATGAAACAAGGCAAGGTTTTCCTCCCCTTCCTAAGACACACACACACACACACACACACACTAAACTTCAGACTCTTGCTGTATCTGATTTACATGACTTACACAGACACACTATTGAGTACGGCCGCCTCCTCCGCCTTCTTCCTGCTTCTCCTCCTCTTCCTCCTTCTTTCTCCCCCATCTTCTTCCTGCTCCTCCTTCTGTTCCTTATCCTTCCTCCTGCCCTCCTCCTCCTCCTTCTTCCTCCTGTTCATCCTCCTCCTTCCTCCTCCTCCTCCTCCTTCCTGCTCCTCCTCCTGTTCTTCCTCCTTCCTCCTTCCTCCTGCTCTTCCTCCTTCCGCTTGCTCTTCCTCCTTCCTCCTGCTCTTCCTCCTGCACTTCCTACTTCCTCCTGCTCCTTCCTGCTCCTGCTCCTCTTCCTTCCTCCTGCTCTTCTTCCTTCCTCTTCCTCCTGCTCCTTCCTCCTCCTCCTCCTCCTCTTCCTTGCACCCGTTCATCCTTTTTCCTCCTCCTCCTTCCTCCTGCTCCTCCTCCTCCTCCCTCCTCCTTCAACACAGGTGACGTAATGGCGGGGGAGATGTGATTTTCTTTTGTTTTCCTTGAAGTCTTATGCTCGCTCTCTCTCTCTCGCTCTCTCTCTCTCTCTCCCTCTCTCTCTCTCTCTTTCCCTATATCTATCTATGTATCTGTCTCTCTGTCCTGTACACATATATACACACACTGTTAACGTCTCCTGTACACACACACCACACACACACACACACACACACACAAAATAGTTAACTGAAGTATTTAAACGATGATAAATGATCTTTAACGAGTCTCTAAGGTTGTGTTGAACGTCTCATAGCTTCTCGTTAACCCAACCTTCATAGTGAGAGTTATTTATTAAGTCATTATTCAAAGGTCAATCAACTCGTAAACCAACATTTGTGGATTGTTGTGACGTTTCTTGTAAATTATTTTCGTTTTATATTGTGTTTTTCTGGTTCTGTTTTTTTTTCTGCTTCTGGTTATAATTAGGTTCTGGTGGAGAGAGAGAGAGAGAGAGAGAGAGAGAGAGAGAGAGAGAGAGAGAGAGAGAGAGAGATTTGCCACGACGATTGACTCCTGTGCTTTATACCTGTACCTGTACCTGTGTTGTATACCTGTACCTGTACCTGAGCTTTATACCTGAACCTGTACCTGTGTTTTATACCTGTACCTGTACCTGTGCTGTGTACCTGTACCTGTACCTGTACCTGTGCTTTATATACAACCTATGTTAAAGGAAAAATTCTCTGGCATGAGTTACAAAAATGTGATTATTTTCTAAACGCTTTACGAACAAAGGAATATTTTCTTTTAATATCTGTCAAGGAAAGAGGGAATATTTTCTTTTCCTAAATTATAGCGATGGGAATATTTTTGATAAGTAATTATTATCTTGGAAACATCTACTATAGAAACATATTTTCATGTTTCAGGGATTTTAGGGAAATTCTAAACTACATTTTTACCCTAAACTGAAAAAAAGATTATAATATTTGCATCCTCATTTTTAAAGGTATTTTTAAAATATATTATTAAGCAATGCAAAGACATATTATCAGAAGTTATTTTGTAATTTATGAAGAAAAAAAAGATTTAGTCGTTTGATAAAAGCTAAGACTTAATGGCAACGCTATCATTTTAGCTTTAATATACACATTAAGCTTTCTGAATGTATTAATTAGCTCAATGTCATGTCCGACTGACTGACTGAGAATGAATTTGGCGTGTGAGAGATATTTTTTTAGATACGTTTCATTATTTATCTATCTGCCTGCCTGTTTATGTATGTATGTATGTATGTATGTATGTATGTATGTATGTATGATAAGATAAAAACTATATGATTTATTCATTTCATGGAGACAAAATGTTTTCAAGATGTCATTTTCGTTTTAACCTCATAATAGTTTTTCCTGTCTGGTGTTCACAAGGACCGGTGGTGTGAGCCCCGGCAGTTTCTATCACTAAAGGTTACTGTAACACATCGACTGGCTCCTGCTGCTGCTAGGCCTTGTGTACAGTGAAATACATCTATACTGAAGTGGGTTTTATTACCTGATGGTCGACTTGTTTACATATCAGTCTGAACATATAACGTGTAGGGTTCGAATCCTGGTTGGGTTTTTATCTGTGAACGTGGTATACAGTATAGGAGGGAATATATATATATAGTCTCCAGGGTGAACTGAGTAAAATAGCTCGACACAGTAGCCTGGATAAATGAGAAGTCCAGCCAAAGGTTTATTCTCTGGTTTTGTTTTCCTACAGTTCCTCTATTCCCTGTTTCGCAATTTTCTCTTACCCAGGAATATATGTGTTGGGGGAGGTGAGTGGCTCTGCATCATGGGTGTTGTGTGGCAGCGAGGATTGCAATGGTTCTGTTGCAATGTTGATGTTGAAATGTGTGATTGTGAGTGTCAACATAACTCACGGGCGTGTGTGAGTGACTATACCTGTCTATCTCTTCTTATACACACACACACACACACACACACATATATATATATATATATATATATATATATATATATATATATATATATATATATATATATATATATATATATATATATATGTGTGTGTGTGTGTGTGTATGTGTGTGTATACAGAAATGCTATATTAATGTACTGCAAATATAACAAATGTACCCTACCCACAGGTACACACTGACCACTGTACCCTACCCACAGGTACACACTGACCACTGTACCCTACCCACAGGTACACACTGACCACTGTACCCTACCCACAGGTACACACTGACCACTGTACCCTACCCACAGGTACACACTGACCACTGTACCCTACCCACAGGTACACACTGACCACTGTACCCTACCCACAGGTACACACTGACCACTGTACCCTACCCACAGGTACACACTGACCACTGTACCCTACCCACAGGTACACACTGACCACTGTACCCTACCCACAGGTACTCACTCAGCTTCGAGTACCCGGACAACTGGAAGCTACAGATCCGCGACGTAGAGAAGAGAGACGAGGGCCTTTATGAGTGTCAGATCGTCACTCATCCGCCCCAGATCCTACGAGTGTACCTCAGTGTCTCAGGTGGGTGTCTCTCTGTCTCTCACTGTCTCTCACTGTCTCTCCGGCCGGAATCTCAATAACCCACACATGGTAAATTTCATCTTTTTCTATTCATTTACATCCCCATCTCTTCATTCCCACATCTTTATCCATTCTTTTCCATTCCTTCTTAGATACACAGTCTCTTTCTCCATTTTCCTATCCCAGTGTTTACTTAGCCTTCTCTATCCTTCTTTACTCTAAAATCTAGGAGGGACGAAGAGGGACGAAGAGGGAGGAGGGGGCTGGAGGAGAGACGAAGAGGGAGGAGATGGTGGAGGTGGAAGGAGGGAGGAGGAGGAGGTGGAAGAAGGGACGAAAAGGGAGGAGGAGGTGGAAGAAGGGACGAAAAGGGAGGAGGAGGTGGAAGAAGGGACGAAAAGGGAGGAGGAGGTGGAAGAAAGGACGAAAAGGGAGGAGGAGGTGGAAGAAGGGACGAAAAGGGAGGAGGAGGTGGGAGGAGGGACGAAAAGGGAGGAGGAGGAGGAGGTGGAAGAAGGGACGAAAAGGGAGGAGGAGGTGGGAGGAGGGACGAAAAGGTTAGAAATAATACGACTTACGATTTTTGTTTATCTGGATACGATAAACTCAGGAAGTTTCTGAGTGTTTCTGGATCCAGGACAAATAGTTTGAGATTAATGCCACATAAAAATACCTGTTGGACTTTGTTTACTTGGCGCGACAAATACCAAGTGGACTTTTGACGACTAACTCCGCAAAAACCAGTTGGACTTTTCACCACTACCACCAGAATTGGACTTTTCACAACCACTACCACTACAATTGGACTTTTTACCACTACCACCACAATTGGACTTTTCACCACCATCACCACAATTGGACTTTTTACCACCACCACCACCACCAGAATTGGACTTTTCACCACCATCACCACCACCACCATCAGAATTGGATTTTTCACCATCACCACCACAATTTGACTTTTCACAACTACCACCACCAGAATTGGACTATTCGCAACTACCACCACCACCAGAATTGGACTTTTCACTACCACCACCACCACCACCACCACAAAGGCCAACTGGACTTATGGTATTATTTATATAGAGTTCGGTGGGTTAGCGTGTGTCTGCATGAGTGTGTTTTGTTTATGTCTCCAAAATATTGTCTAACAAGATACATAGCGCCAATATCACGACACCTGAAACGAACTATAATGGCGCTAAGACGTGATCTATTCTACCAAGAGGAGATTTTATTTATTTTTTTTATTTTTAGTAATTTTTTTAGGTTCTTTAATAGAATAAATTTAAAGATAATTAATTATAATTTTTTAGTGCTAAAACGTGATTAAATTATTCTTCTAGAAATTAATCTTTACAATGTTACAATATTGTATAAAATAAATTGGGTTTTAAAATCACACACACACACGTAGACACAGACACACACACACACGCAGACATAGACACACACACACGCACACAAACAGACACACACACACACACACACACACACACACATAGACTGAGGCTTATCTTAAAAAAAAAAATAATTAGAACTTTATGTTGAAACTCTAATATTTTAATAAACATGAAATAAATAAAGACCAAATTCCATACTTTATTTTACCTTCAATAAACGACGTGAATACATTAATCTCTATGGAGGCATTTATACATGTTTATAAAGTCAAGTATTTTATCATAATTTCCTATAAGACTTTTTGCTGTTAAATAATAAAAAAAAAAAGTGTAAGAAAAAGGAGAAATTTCACTTTTTGTCGGAATTAGTTTCATATTTATGGTTGAATAAATGGAATAGTAATAAAAAATTGCAATATGTTAATACACTAACCTAACCTAACCTAACCTAACCTTACCTAACCTACCTAACCTAACCTAACCTAACCTGACCTAACCTAACCTGACCTTTTACCAATAAGAGGTTGAGAATTTCCCTTGTTGTATTTTCACATTGTCCTTAAATAGACTTTCCTTAAAATTATATAAATAAGAAAAGAGGAAAAAAAGAGAGAGAGAGAGAGAGAGAGAGAGAGAGAGAGATATTAAAAAGCATCGTAAACAAACTCCACCGAGGGTACTATTAGGTACAAACATCACCCACCTGTGACACGGGTAATTTCCACCTTGTCGGTCGATGCAGGTGACTTACTGTGTCTAATGTACCGGTAACAAGAGACTGAACCATGAGGTATATTTTGTAGACAACGAGGCGACACCTCCACTCTTTTCTCTCTCTCTCTCTCTCTCTCTCTCTCTCTCTCTCTCGTTTCACTTCCCTTCCCTAGTTACACTTTCACTCACTTCTCTCTCTCTCTCTCACTTCTCTCTCTCTCTCTCTCTCTCTCTCTCTCTCTCTCTCTCTCTCTCCCTCTCTCGCCACCTCTTCCACTTCCCTTGGTGCACTTCCACTTATCTCCCTCTTCTCCACCCCTTTCTCCTCCCTTTCCCCATCAACATCTACAAGTCTCCATACTCTCTAACCTACCTAACCTAATCTAACCTAACCTAACCACAGCACTACCCTTTAACCTACCCTAACCTAACCTAACCTCACCTCACCCCTTCAAACAATACTTTTATGTAACAGTAACAATAATATCAACAATATATCCCTAAATAACAAGATAATCCATTATATAATAATAGAATGTAATTGATTGATTATCTTCTAAAACTCGTACAATAAACAAAATTCACCCTTACGTTACCTAGACGATCGTGTGTCGAGTTAAAGATTAGAGTTAAAGACGTAAATTGGCTCACAGTTTATAGTTTTCCAATTTAGGTCAGAGACTAGTGATAGATCCTTGTAGACACATTTACTATTACTGACACACGATTCAACGCCATCAAAGTACGGTTCAAACGCCTCACGCCTCCAACGCACGATTCAATACTATCAAAGTATGGTTCAACGCCTCCAACGCACGATTCAATGACTCCAACGCACGATTCAACACCATCAAAGTACGGTTCAAACGCCTCCAACGCACGATTCAATGACTCCAACGCACGATTCAACACTATCAAAGTACGGTTCAACGCCTCCAACGCACGATTCAATGCCTCCAACGCACGATTCAACACTATCAAAGTACGGTTCAGCGCCTCCAACGCACGATTCAATGCCCCCAACGCACGATTCAACACCATCAAGTAGTCAACGCCTCCAACGCACGATTCAATGACTCCAACGCACGATTCAATGACTCCAACGCACGATTCAATGACTCCAACGCACGATTCAATGACTCCAACGCACGATTCAACACTATCAAAGTACGGTTCAGCGCCTCCAACGCACGATTCAATGACTCCAACGCACGATTCAACACTATCAAAGTACGGTTCAGCGCCTCCAACGCACGATTCAACACCTCCACACACGCACATCTACGCTAAAGACAACCAACATATGATTGTTTGTATTAGTTTATCAGAAAATATTACTAAAATTACCACCGTGTTTATTATCGCTTCTTTTCTTGTTTCCTGTTGAGTTTTAACCACGTTTAGACCTTTAAATTAACCGCTGACTCATCATTATAGGAAACAAATGGAAAGATAAACGAAGGAATAGGTGGAAAATAAAGAAAGATAACTCTCATATGTGGATTAATGTATCTCCTTATAATGGGGGTCGGTATAAGAGATTCATCATAATTCGGTCGGTAAAAGATTCATTATAATGCTGTCTGTAAGAAATTCATCATAACTCGGTCGGTAAAAGATTCATCATAATTCGGTCGGTAAAAGATTCATCATAACTCGGTCGGTAAAAATTCATCATAACTCGGTCGGTAAAAGATTCATCATAACTCGGTCGGTATAAGAGATTCATCATAACTCGGTCGGTAAAAATTCATCATAACTCGGTCGGTAAAAAAATTCATCATAACTCGGTCGGTAAAAGATTCATCATAACTCGGTCGGTACAAAATTCATCATAACTCGGTCGGTAAAAGATTCATCATAACTCGGTCGGTAAAAGATTTCTTATAGCGGGTTCCGTCAAACCTCATTATAACGAAGACGATAAACTTACATTGACAACAGAGAACATGACTACTAATACCTTATAGTAGGGACGACACCACAATGATATTCATAATTAATGCTCAGTAATTTCAGTCATGCTGTAATGGAGTCACGAAGATACAAACAATACAGACCAGGTGTAATACTGTAATAACCTGTCAAGGGCCATTTGAATATGGCCCGATACAGTGAATTTCCACTTGAAAATACCGTATTAACTCTAACGACCACATTACGATACAGTATTAATAGGATAGCCACTCTGCGTGACCTACTTAAGATATAGCTACTGAAACCTCTTTTTGTAATAGTTTTGTAATGGCATTCGAGTACAGTAATTGTGTTATGTGAAAGCAGCAGTGCATAGCGAGGAGTTTTATCGTTAAGAGTCATGCAATGGGACAGTGCAACATGCATCACCTTTTTGTGAGTAGAGCTTTTGAGGTGACAGAGAACTTCATGTACTGGGCATGTATTGTACCCAGTCATTTGAGGCTTGTGTTTATAGAGTCCCTGATTGTTTGTGTTTATAGAGTCCCTGATTGTTTGTGTTTACAGAGTCCCTGATTGTTTGTGTTTATAGAGTCCCTGATTGTTTGTGTTTACAGAGTCCCTGATTGTTTGTGTTTACAGAGTCCCTGATTGTTTGTGTTTACAGAGTCCCTGATTGTTTGTGTTTACAGAGTCCCTGATTGTTTGTGTTTATAGAGTCCCTGATTGTTTGTGTTTACAGAGTCCCTGATTGTTTGTGTTTACAGAGTCCCTGATTGTTTGTGTTTACAGAGTCCCTGATTGTTTGTGTTTACAGAGTCCCTGATTGTTTGTGTTTACAGAGTCCCTGATTGTTTGTGTTTATAGAGTCCCTGATTGTTTGTGTTTACAGAGTCCCTGATTGTTTGTGATTATAAAGTCCCTGATTGTTTGTGTTTACAGAGTCCCTGATTGTTTGTGTTTACAGAGTCCCTGATTGTTTGTGGTGTGACCTATACTCGTATACCTCACCTGGATATCGGCCAATTATGATCTCACCTTTTACTACAATATTATTACTACCACACTTCAACAATTGAGGTCTTTAAGCGCTTAACTAGGTCACTAACTACACTAGTCATCAACAATGAATATTTATAAAGAGATAGAACTATTTTTTACAGCTGGGTTGTATCCAAGCTTTATAATCGTACGACACTTCACCAAATGCCCGGCACCAGCATCACATCAGCACCCACTCGTCTGGCACCGCATATGACAACAAAAACATTACCACAAAATTACGCTATGACTGTGTTTGTTAACTTGCGCTCATGAAAACACTGTGGCTAAAATACAAACACCTATGTTACTGTGGACAAACTGTAACTCCTATGTTACTGTAACACTTGTATGTAACCGTAACTCTCATGTCACTCTGAAAACATTGTATATTAAATGTTGTCGCTTCATCTATTTCGTGTTTATGTTGGTGAAATATTTTCCTAAATTTCCGCCATGATTTTCAGTCTTGGGTGAATTATTCCATATGATGAACGAAGAGACACACACACACACACACACACACACACACACACACACACACACACCACAAATAATATGACTGGGAAATAGGAAAATAATTCAATCACATGAAAGTACATTACATACGAAATAGGATGAACCAATTAGTGATTTAGAATGGTAATCAGGAAATCATATGCAAATTGGAATTGATATTTTATTAATGTAGGGAAACGTCGACCTGTCCACTACGATTGATGACTTGAATTTGACTCGTATTAAATGGATTAGTTTCCCCATAACATTAGTCCTAAGGAAATACACACCAGACTATACCATCCCACAGGTCTACCCTCCCAGGCTATTCTATTCCACAACCACACCCATTCCAGTCGTCTCCCTCCCACATTAATTCATCTCAGCCCCTCCTCTTCCTCCCATGCACTACAGACGAACACCTCCGCCTTCCCTCCCATCTACTCCTTCTACTCCTCCTACTCCTTCTACTCTTCTACTCCTTCTACTCCTTCTACTCCTCCTACTCCTCCTACTCCTCCTACTCACAACATGGCAAAAGTAATCATACTGAAATGGGGTAAGGAGGGAGGGAGGGAGTGAAGAAAGGAGAGGGAGGGAAGAAAGGAGAGAGGGAGGGAGGGAGGGAGGGAAGGAGGGAGGGAGGGAAGAAAGGAGAGAGGGAGGGAGGGGAGGGAGGGAGGGAGGGAGGGAGGGAGGGAGGGAGTGACGAAAGGACTGAGGGAGGGACGAAAGATGAGAGGGAAGGAGGGAGGGAAGAAAAGTGAGAGGGAGGGAAGAAAGGCGATAGAGAGAAAGAAAGAGGGAGGGAGTGAGAGAGGAAGAGAGGGAGGGAGAGAAAGAATGGGGGAAGGGAAATGAATATATAAGACCACTGAGGGAGACAGAATAGAATGATTTGACTCTGTGAAGATGATGAGATAAATTATTATCCTATCTCTTTGATCTGAGTCTCTCCCTGTCTCTCTATCTCGTCCAGTCTTGATGTTTTTAATGAACGTTCTCTCTCTAATGTGTAATCTCTCTCTCTCTCTCTCCCACAGCATCACTCTCCCACAGTATCACTCTCCCACAGTATCTCTCCCCCACAGTATCTCTCTCCCACAGCATCACTCCCCCACAGTATCTCTCTCCCACAGCATCACTCTCCCTCAGTACATAAGAACATAAGAACATAAGAATGGAGGAAACTGCAGCGGGCCTATTGGCCCATACTGGGCAGTCCCGTTTACACCCAACCCCTATTGCTCATATGAGCATCCAACCTATGTTTGAAGCAATTCAGCGTATTCGAGTTAATGATGATATTTGGTAACTTGTTCCATTCATCCACTACTCTGTTTCCAAACCAGTGTTTACCTATTTCACGCCTAAATCTAAATTTGTCCAATTTAAAACCATTGTTACGAGTTCGCTCCTGGTTGGATAATTTGAGTACCTTTGTAATGTCCCCTTTGTTTAGCCCTGCCTTCCATTTATACACCTCTATCAGGTCGCCCCTCGCTCTACGTCTCTCAAGGGAGTGCAAATTAAGATGCTTTAACCTGTCTCTATACTCAAGGTTCCTGATACCCGGGATTAGTCTTGTCATTCTCCTCTGGATTCTTTCCAAGGATTCTATATCCATTCTGTAATACGGTGACCAGAACTGGACTGCGTAATCCAGGTGTGGTCTCACAAGAGCAAGATACAGTTTTAGGATGACCTCGCTAGTCTTGTAACTAACACTCCTTTGTATGAACCCAAGTACTTTATTAGCCTTGTTACGAGCAAAAACACATTGTTTACTTGGCTTAAGGTTCCTACTTATCATTACTCCTAAATCTCTCTCGCAGTCGGATTTCTCTATGGCATCGTTGTTCATCTGGTATCTGGTTTCCCTGTTTACATTCCCTATACTGAGTACTTTACATTTGTCAATGTTGAATTTCATCTGCCATTTTTCAGACCATTCGAAAAATTTGTTTAGATCCTCCTGTAGTTTTGCCGAGTCCTCGTCAGATTTGATAACACGTCCTATTTTAGTATCATCAGCAAATTTACTTATGTTGCTGTCTATGCCGATATCTATGTCGTTTATGTATATAATAAACAATAATGGTCCAAGTACTGAGCCTTGGGGAACTCCACTTGTGACGTTGCTCCAATGGGACTTAGTGCCGTTAATGCTCACTCGCTGTTTCCTGTCCTGTAACCACGCCCTAATCCATTTAAGGATGTCACCTTTGATGCCATGAGCTTCTACCTTTCTAATTAGTCTTTCGTGGGGTACTCTGTCGAAGGCTTTGCTAAAGTCGAGATATACCACATCATAATTGTGCCCCTCGTCCACTGATTCGAAAACTGATGAAAAGAATGTTAATAGATTAGTTAGGCAAGAACGTCCGCTTGTGAAGCCATGCTGGGAACCATTGATCAATCTGTGCTTCTCCAGGTGATTTCGAATAGAGTTTGAAATGATTGCTTCCAGTAATTTGCCTACTATTGATGTTAGACTGATTGGGCGGTAGTTAGAGGATAGTGATCTATCCCCCTTCTTGAAGATCGGTATTACATTCGCTATCCTCCAGGATTCTGGTACTACACCTGTTTTTAAGGACATGTTAAACAACTTTGCTAAGGGCATACTAAGCTCTTCCTTACATTCCTTTAATACTCTGGCAAATATCTCATCGGGACCAGGTGACTTATTAGGCTTTAGTTTGTCTATTTGCTTACTAACATCGTTACTAGTCACTACTATCTCACTTAATTTGTTTTCTTCACTATCTCTGAATAGAGTCGGTGCCTCGGGTATCATGTTTAAATTTTCGCTGGTGAAAACTGTTGAAAAATATTTATTCAAATTATTGCTCATTTCTCCGTCGTTATCAGTGAGCTCGCCGGAGTCTGACCGTATTGGTCCAATCTTTTCTCGTGTTTTAGTTTGGTACATTTGGTAGAATCCTTTGGGGTTTGTCTTTGCCTCCCTTGCTATCCTTACCTCATTATTCCTCTTTGCTTTCCTTATCTCGGTTTTAACCCTACTCGCCAATACCCTATAATAGTCCCGGAGGTGAATTTCGCCACGATTTATCCTTCTACCTATAGCCTTCCTTTGGCCAATGATGTTCTTTAAATAATTATTTATCCATTTAGGGTCATTGTTGTTTGATCTGAGTTTTTTGTATGGTATGTTCTGCCTTTGTGCATTAAGTAACTCACTATTTAAATTGTCGTGGAACTCGGCAATCTCAGATCTCGTTATCAGGTCGGTGTCATCTGTCAGGTTCACGGCCAAGCGCGACACCCCCTCTCTTAGCTGCCTCTTTAAACTGTCAAAGTTTGCCCTTCTGAAATCTGGTACTTTAGTGGAATTTTCCTTACGTCTGCCCTGAAAATCTAACTGGAATCGAATTTCTTTGTGATCGCTGTTTGCAAGTTCGTTCCCTACCTCGACATTGCTAATGAGGTTTTCTCTGTTTGACAAAACTAAATCCAATATATTATTACCCCGTGTGGGTTCGGTTATATGTTGACTTAGGAAACAGTCCTGGATCGTCTCGAGAAAATCCTCTGATTCTGAGTTTCCCGTAAGGTCGGTCCAATCTATTTGGCCAAGGTTAAAGTCGCCTACTATACAGACTTTGTTGTGTATGGAAGCCCTGCGCATTTCATCCCAGATAAGTCGCTCATTGACTCTGTCAAGATTGGGGGGTCTATATATTACTCCTGTGATTAATTTTTCCCGACCGTCGCTTAATTCTATCCAAATTGTTTCTGTATTCCTCTCAGTTTTTATTTCCTTATTTATTTCACACTTCAGATTATCCCTAACATAGATTGCTACTCCGCCTCCTTTCCTGGTCTGCCTATCGGTATGGAACAGTTTGTAACCCGCAATTTGGTATTCGACTGGTAATTCACGTGTGTCTAGGTTGATCCATGTTTCAGTGAATGCAATTATATCGATTTCTTCTGTACATACCAAGGCCCTAATATCATCCATTTTGTTTCTCATACTTCTACTGTTCGCGTAATATACATTTAAGTTAGTCGTGTTCTGAGTCCTTCCCTTACCGCGTTTAGTTTTAAACTCCCTGTCTAATTTAGTTATGTCATCATTCCTAACACTCTTTCCCTGTAATCTTTCGCCTTGTTTACCCGCTCCCACTGCAGTCTCCTCCACCCCCGTGCCCCTATGTTCTCTTAGCAGTTTAAAGACTTCGATATCTTTTGAACTGCCCCCTCTAGAGCCCCAGCCAGGGTTGCTACTCCATCCCTAGACAGGTGCACCCCATCCCTAGCATAAAGGTCCCTTCTGCCATAGAAGTTGTCCCAGTTGTCAATGAATGGGACTGATATTGACTTGCAATATCTGTCAAGACGGTCGTTAACACCAACCGCCCTTGACAACCATTCACTGCCAACTCTCCTTCTAGGCAGGACACCGCATATGATAGGGATCCCTCCCTTAGTCCTAATACGATCTATGGCTGCCTTGAACTTATCAAGAAGCTCCTCGCTCCTACACCGGCCAATATCATTGCCTCCTGCACTGAGGCAGATAATGGGTTTGTTCCCATTACCAGACAAGATATTGTCCATCCTGTCAATTATATCCCCCACCCCAGCTCCTGGCAAACACACCCTCATCCTATTTTTGTTTTTACCACAAAAGGCCCTGTCCATGTACCTTACCTGTGAGTCACCAACAATTAAAGTTTTTATACCTTCCTTGTCA
>CAUDMG010001775.1:1730000-1747500 GCA_958450375.1 Homarus gammarus
CACCGCCTCCGTCAGGGTGCACGTGTTGGACGGTGAGTCTATCCATCTATCTGGGTGCACGTGTTGGACGGTGAGTCTGTCTGTCTGTCTGTCTATCTATCTGTGTCTCTATCTATCTATCTATCTCATGTAGCCCTGTAGATATAGACTACACTTCAACATCATAAGAGACGTCTCTCATGTCCCCCTACAGGAGAGAGCTCGGCAGCGATGCAACACTCAACTACTGACGGAGCAACACCCACCTCAAGCCCGTGCTGGGCCGTCCACCTCTTACTCCTCGCTTCCCTTCTCCTCACCATCACTTAACCTGCCGCTGAAGGTGGCTTAAGACCTTCCCAAGGGCGTGAGATCTGAGCTACCCAACAGAAAAACGTCACTAGGTCCTCTTTAGGGCATGGGCATGAGTCAACCAATGGCAGGAAGTCGTTAGGCCCTCCCCAAGGACACAATGCCTGAGTCAACGTGTCACAAGGGGCCACAGGTGACTGGTCAAGGGCATGAAGCCGGAGTTAACCTATCGTAGGAAGTCGATAGGGCCTCCCATAGGACGTGAGATGCCTATGGGGTCACCTATACACATCACATTATTGCCTACAGTTAAGGAATGATGGAGACAATGGGAGATAAGATAAAGAAGACAAAGTACAGTTGAGGCGGAGTACCCCAGGGTAGTGTTGCGTCCTGTGGTGTTTATATAGTGGGTGGTGGAGTCGTCTGGTCACCGTATCTCTTTTAAAAGTCACTGTATCTCTAGAGGTCACTGTATCTCTAGAGGTCACTGTATCTTTGTAAAAGTCACTGCATCTCTATAAAGGTCACTGTATCTTTGTAAAGGTCACTGTATCTCTACAAAGATCACTGTATCTTCGTAAAGGTCACTGTATCTTTGTAAAGGTCACTGTATCTCTACAAAGATCACTGTATTTTCGTAAAGGTCACTGTATCTTTATAAAACATGACTATTTTTGAACATATATCTCATTTCTATTCTCGAAATTCTCTTTATAGTCGCTGAAACAAAACAAAAACAAACACACGACTTTGATGATGGTTAACTAATAATAAATAATAAAACTTAACCCTTCATATGGACTTGTTTCCCAGGTATAAAAAAAAGTGCAGGAATATCTACAGGTAAGCTTATAATTAAGGATATACATCGTCACTGTGTGTGTCTGTGTGTGTGTGTGTGTGGAAGTAATTTTTATATCATAGATTAACTGATACATTTTTTACCAGGCATTACTAAATTGATTCACAGCGAGAGATGACACGTCGGATTAGGCACTTAAAACACTCCATCAAAAAGAATTTAATCCTCTACACTGTCCCATGAAGCGTCGAGTCATCAGCCACACCTTCACCAGACTGACAGTCACACCAGCTGACAGTTACACCAGATGACAGCCATACTAGCTGACAGAAGACCCAACCAGGATATATGGTATTCGTTATATAAATTATACTCTGCGATATACTAGTATGTTATATATTGATGTTTGGACTTTGTTAATATATTTATTGAAGAAGACAAAGGTTATGTCTGTATGTCTGTCTGTATATTGAATTAAAACCCGATTTATTATAATACACCAATACAATCAAACCCAGAGGAATAGATTACATATAAATGATGCATTATATGTCTTCCTATATTACATATAATATAGTCAACCCAGAGACGTAAATAAGATATACCTTGGATATATTATATAGAAAATTATATAATATTACCCTCCAAAAAACCAGGGGTAAATAGATCCAATATAGCAGGAATATATTAAAACAAAAAAAACGGAAGGATTACGTAAATACATCCAATCAAGCAAAATAAACAAAAGAAGTAAGTTTTGATAAGCAGGACCGAACATCCAATCAACGAAAACTAATCAAATGTGTTTTGTGTTTTTTTTTTTTTACTGGTAAGAGAAATGTCATTCAATTTAAAAGGTAAAGCGCGGTTGTGTGGAAAAAAACAAGAAAAAAAAAAGAATTGGAATGTTTTCGTATGTGTTTCTGGAGGTGAGTTTACTAAGAATGTGTCTTCTTCTTCTTCTTCTTCTCCTTCTTTTTTTCTTCTTCTTCTTCGTCTTTTTCTTTCTTCTTCTTCATCTTCTTCTTTTTCTCTTCTTCTTCGTCTTCTTCTTCTTCTTCTTCTTCTCCTTCTTCTGTCTCTGAGGGTGTCTGGCTAAGGTAGAGTCTCAATATAATATGCTCACTTAACACGGTGCTCACTTAACACGGTGCTCACTTAACACGGTGGTCACTTAACACTGTGCTCACTTAACACGGTGGTCACTTAACACGGTGGTCACTTAAAACTGTGCTCACTTAACACGGTGGTCACTTAACACGGTGGTCACTTAAAACTGTGCTCACTTAACACGGTGGTCACTTAACACGGTGGTCACTTAACACGGTGGTCACTTAACACGGTGGTCACTTAACACGGTGGTCACTTAACACGGTGGTCACTTAACACGGTGGTCACTTAACAAGGTGGTCACTTAACAAGGTGGTCACTTAACACGGTACTCACTTAACACGGTGGTCACTTAACTCGGTACTCACTTAACACGGTGGTCACTTAACACGGTGGTCCCTTTATACAGTGGGCGAAGTAATGGGTTTGGCTACATGTAATGGCCGTCGTTGTCGATAATGGTGACGGTAGTGCGAGTAACTTCTTATGTTATCAAGGATGTGTGTGTGTGTGTGTGTGTGTGTGTGTGTGTGTAAAACAAACATACACTGATTATCTATATATTATTCTACTTAACATGTGAATAAAAAAAATAATAATAATAATTTTTCACCTTTTTTTTTCATTTCCTATAAATTGAGTGAATGGCATAAATCACCTTTACACACACACACACACACACACACACACACACACACACACACACACCTGATTATGTCATTACCAAGGACCTCACCTGTCGTCACCTATAATAATTTAACTTAATACTAATTACCAACAACACGTCATACCTTTAACCAATAATACAATAACACCGAACCAAAATGCATTACACAACTAATTAACTTAATATTGTGTAATAAATAACACAGGTAATTAATAATATCGCAACTCAATTACTACGTCTCCATTCTCAATTAAAAACAAAAACATCATTGATAGTATTGTAGTCTTTACCTAACCTAGAAAAAAACATTAATTAACTGTATTCATGATTCAGTCTCCCATTGATAATAGTAAGTGATGGGTAAAATCATATATTGGGTGGGAATTATTATTATTATTATTATTTTTTTAATGTGTTTATAGTGGTGCATTTTGTAATTGGATATTCTCACTGTTACCAGATTAAAAAAAAAATATGTCCAACGAATGAGCATCAACCTGTGTGTGTGCGGGTGGGTGGGTGGGTCCATAGTCATTCAGTATTCATGAAAGAGCTGGAATATTCACTGTTTTCACTGGATGAATAATTATCAGAATATTTTTTTTTTCCGAGTTAATTTTGTTTCATGAAATAATGGTACATATTTTTTTTTAGCACATAGTTTACATGTTGATGAATGTGGTGGTGCAGGTGTTATTGTCTTCACTACCTGTGTTCACCTTTACCTGTTAATGTGTGTGTGTGTGTGTGTGTGTGGGTTAATAGTCCACCAATACCTGTAATCTAACTAAAAATCATTTGCCTCATTACCTGTTAATTACCCTCATTAGTATACTGTACCTGACGAACTTACACCAACATACCTTTCACAATGCAGTATGAACCAGAGAACAGTGCCTGGCGTTTCCCCCCCTCCACTTCTTTCACCATCACCTTAATTACGCCAGACGAACGGACGCTCGCCTCTTACCTCTGTTAAAAAAAAAAAAAACTACCATTGTCAAAAAAAAAAAAAAGAAATATTTTTACATGTAGAAAAAAATCGTATTATTGATTTTATGTTTACATGATAATAATGAAGATGTGTTTTACGATTTTGTGTTTGTGTTCCATGTTGTTGTAAATTATATGAGGTGTTGTAATTAGGTTATTATTTTTTTTATGTTTAAAGAGTATTAGCTGTTGTTTCTAGTTATAATACAACAACCGGAGGAATTTTTAGGTGGTATGTGTGTGTTATTCTTTATATATATACAGGGACTTTCTCCTCACACACACACACACACACACACACACAGTCATATCTATCCTAGTGGAAGCAAGAGTTTGTACACTATAATGCAATGTTCGTATTATATATTATACTTGTTTAACAAAGGCCATTTTCCTATCTAGAATATTTCATTTATCCTTTAAAAAACTAAGAAAAAATATATTTGAAAAGTTCCCCAAAAATGACATAGACGAGAAAAGTGATGATGGGAACAGAAGGAAATAAAAAACAAACACTGATATTAAGGAGAGAGAGAGAGAGAGAGAGAGAGAGAGAGAGAGAGAGAGAGAGAGAGAGAGCCATAAATCTTTATTCACACACACAAACACCGACAGGCAGATCTCCATAAACACAAGAGGATGAGAACACAGCCTAGAAAAATGACACCGGAAAACAAATATATATATTGTGAAGGTCTGTGTATATCATGTGTGCAGTTTAGAGGCACGAGACGGTGTATATAAGGGCCTGGGTGGTGGTGGAGAGGCCGGGTGGTGGCTGATCAGAGAGAGAGAGAGAGAGAGAGAGAGTATAAATGACAGGTATAAATCATAAACGAATTAACCAGAACCACAAAAAAAAAATCACAACAAAAGAAGATCTACTTAAAATATTCTCATCCTTTTTCATCTCACAGTAAAACGTGTCAATACCTTTATAAACTGAGTACATACGACTTGATCCTTTATGCCAGAAACTTCAGCAGTAAACTAGGGAAAGGAAGAGGTGGGAGAGGAGGAGGAGAGGAGGAGAAGAAAATCTGCCTTTTGGAGTCCCAATAATATATTTTTTATGTCGAAAATTCTCCACGAAAACTTACACTAGGATGGTCTTAGTTAGGGAGTGATGGTGTGTGTGTGTGTGTGTGTGTGTGTGTGTGTGTGTGTGTGTGCGTGTGTGTGTGTGTGTTTTGAATAGTTGTACTCAGGATGTGTATTTATATATCTATCCACTATCTTAAATATTTGTCTAGAAATCTATCTATCTACTTATTCAACTGTCTGTATGTATGTATGTCTGTCTGTATGTATGTATGTCTATATGCATGTATGTATGTATGTATGTATGTATGTATGTATGTACCCGCATGGACGACAGTAGACTGCCAAAGCAGCTACTTTCGGTCACCTAACTAATAGTAAGCGTAACGCCGGCGGGCAACTGAAGAGGTATAACGATAGTCTTAAGACAAACGTGAACACTTGGAGGAGCACCGCACAAGGTGTCAATACTTTCGAGTTAGCCCGACTGCATACCGGGGCAGATAAGCGCTAGCGCCGGAAAGACGCTGCCGTCGTCCCTCCCGCACTAGATGTAGCCCTCCACACGTGAAACATCTGTGGACGGCGCTGTCGATCCCGTAACGGCCTCATTAGTCACCTCTAAACTCAACAATGAATGTGACATCCCTAATAACTCATATCATTGTATCATAGCTGGATGATCGTCATACTTGATTCCGAGTGTGTACATCTATTTTTTCATCTTTATTAACTGACTGTAAGCCAGTTAAAGTCACACGTCTACCAGTTTAAAACCAGTCTACTCTCACTGTTTCTTTTAACTTCCATCGTTCACTTTAAACTAGTTTCAATTCCTATTATTTCTTCTGGTTTTATTCTCATATTGATTTATCGCGTAATTTAAACTTCCCTCCGGCGTCAAATATCGTTAAGCGAGTTTTATGAGGGTGAGGGGGAGGCAGGTTAATGAGGGTGAGGGGGAGGCAGGTTAATGGGGATATATTGTGGTGGGACGTGGTGAAAGGTGAGGGAGGGTGTGTGAGACAAGGGGGAGTAGGTGAGAGGTCAGGGAGAGTTTTTTTTTTTTTATTATTTATTGGGCACTCCCCTACATCCTTGTGTAAGGTGAAGCGCAGAAGCGTTTACAGCGCCCAACAGGGAAGCATGCTAAGTTCATGCTTGCCTTTATGTCTCATGAGTTAAGGGCGTAGAAGCCTGAAGAGTCAAGGGCGTAGAAGCCTGAAGAGTCAAGGGCGTAGAAGCCTGAAGAGTCAGTGGTTTATGTCATCAAGTTATTGGGAGCTCCAACAACTTGTCCCTGAATACGAATTCGCAACTTTCGACTTACACCAGGTACCTACTTTACTGCTAGGTGAACAGGGACTAATGGGGGCTAGGAAGTATGTCCAAACAACTTCCACCGGCCCGGGAATCGAACCCGTGACATCTTGCTTGCGAGGCAAGAGCGGTACCGCTCTACCACCAGCGCCGTGAGCAAGAGGCGGAGGAGAGAGAGAGAGAGAGAGAGAGAGAGAGAGAGAGAGAGAGAGAGAGAGAGAGCAAAAATAACATTACCTACTACTGTACAACTACCGTCAGACTGGATTGGCCAATCATAAACACCCAGCCCGACAGCCTACAAGCTGATTGGCTACTCAGACCCAAGGGTGAATCACCAGCCAATCACCAATAAAAAACGTAATGGAATAAGCGCCGGCCTATGATGACTGATTAGGAATTAGCATAACAGAAACGGATTATATTGGTGCCTCTCACGTAAATCCTCTCCCATTGTATGATTCCAAGGTCCTATTCCATCACCCTCTTACTGGCACCATTCTAAGGCACAGTGTACATCCTCTCCCATTCCACCATTCCCACTATTCCATCACCCTCCTCCATTCCACCATTCCCACTATTCCATCACCCTCCTCCATTCCACCATTACCACTATTCCATCAACCCTCCTCCATTCCACCATTCCCACCATTCCATCAACCCTCCTCCATTCCAAGGCACCCTCCTTTATTGCACTATTCCAAGGTACAGTGTAAATCCTCTACCATTGCACCATTCCATCAAGCTGTCTAGGAGCTCTCCTGGGGTGGCACTGTGACGTATGGTTGTGCCAAACATGACACTTAATTTCATGTATATAATATTTATTTAGTGTTGAGTTAATGAATAATAATAATTACTTAAACATCCTTGAAGAATATCTCTCTCTCTCTCTCTCTCTCTCTCTCTCTCTTTCTCTCTCTCTCTCTCTCTCCGGGGTTTATGCTATGAGTGCTCTGCCGTCAAGCATAACATAACCTGTATGGAATGACGATTTTCTGTGTATCCGTGTCGCCGGGGCTTCTCTCTAACACTGGCTGAGAGAGAGAGAGAGAGAGAGAGAGAGAGAGAGAGAGAGAGAGAGAGAGAGAGAGAGAGAGAGGTGTGTAAATTAAGCTGGTACACCACAGGGGCTCACACACACACACACACACACATATACTCCAACTGAACCAGCGTGTGTGTGTGTGTGTGTGTGTGTTTGACTGTGGACATTATTTATTCATTGACACAGCATCACGCAACTGCGGTGGGACGGCTGCATCCTGTCGCTGCTGCATTGACTATAACAGCACCAGAGACAGGGAGACAGCATTACTACCACAACAATCAACTACTGCAATTGCCCACCTCCACTAACCACTATTCGTAACTACCACCATTATCAGTTCATACCTATTTGTTGTCATCACTATCAAAAACAATAACTATTATCACTATTACCACCACTCACCACCCCCCCCCCCCCCACTCACCACCCCCCCCACTCACCACCACCCCCCCACTCTCCCACTCACCCCCACGAGGCACAAGATTAAGACAAGTACACTACCTTCCAGTTCCGGACAGATATTAATGCAGCTCCAAGTTAAAGATTAGTTACTTGTCATTCGAGGCGGCGTTGAGGAAAAGACGAAATAGGGAAAAAAAACAAGGGAATTTTTTTTAGGGTGTAGGGAAAAACTGAGGATAAAACAGGGAAACTAGGGAATATTTTTAGGGTATAGGGAAAAACTGAGGCTAAAATGGGGAAAAACTGGGGATATTTTTAGGTTGTAGGGAAAAACTGAGGCTAAAATGGGGGAAAACTAAGGAATATTTTTAGCAAGCAGGAAAATTTAACCAAAAATCGTGAAAAATGAGAGAATCGAGAAAATTTGAAAAACGTTGTAGAAAGTAGGAAAAAGTAGGAAGAAAACGAGGGAAAATGTGAAGAAGAAAAAAGATGATAATGATGCAGAAACTAGGAACAAGGCGAGGGAAAAAAAGAAGGAAAAAATCTTACATGGAAAATAAAAAAATAAATAAAATAAGACAATTCGAGGAAAATCTGTTAGAAATAAAGAAAATTAGAGTTTTAGAAAATAAAGAAAAAACAAATACTATTATTATCCCAAAACAAATAAAAATTATAACAAAATAAGAAAAAATGCAAGAAAATAAAAAAAACAAGCAACAAACAAAAAAAATCAAAGATAATCTCTCACAAAAAACACGAAAAAATAAGAAAATAAAACAACACGAAAAAAAAAATTCTAAAACAAAACAATAAAGTCACACCGTAAAGGAAAATAAAATAGAAAAAAAAAACAGAGGGAATTTCACACGGAAAAAAACACACAACGTAGCTGTTTGGTTTGTTGATCACACACACACACACACGCACCGGACCTGAGTGTTAAATTAGCTGTGATTTGCTGAGTGTTTATATGACTCAGCTCTGGGAGAAAGCTGATGAAAGTCTGCTGAGAAAGTGAGGTCGTGTGTGTGTGTGTGTGTGGTAATGTCTCTCTCTTCCCCTTTCTCTCTTTCTCTCTCTATTTCATTTCACTTCTTCCTTCTCTCTCGTCCTCCTTCTCTGTGTCTCTCTTCCTTCCTCTCTCTATTCCTCTTCCTTTTTCAATTCTTATTTTCTCCCTTCCTCTCTCTCATACATTTTTTATCTCCATTTTTCTCTCTTCTCACTTTCTCTCACACTCTTTTTCTCTCTTCCTTCTCCCTCCATTTATCTCTTTCTTTCTTACCTTACGTTTCTTTTATAAACTCTCTCTCTCTCTCTCTCTCTCTCTCTCTCTCTCTCTCAGGTACAGACATATATGCACAGACTCCATTATGACGATTACAGTCAGCAATTCACCTAAAAGATTCGTATCTCTAAATCACTCAAGGATTAGCCACTCCTTCTAATGTGTGTGTGTGTGTGTGTGTGTGTGTGTGTGTGTGTGCGTGCGTGTGTGTGTGCGTGTGTGTGTGTGTGTTATATCATCTAAAATATACCAAGCTTTATTCTCTGTTTTGAAGACTTTGATGTTGATATGTTTCTCTCTCTCTCTCTCTCTCTCTCTCTCTCTCTCTCTCTCTCTCTCTCTCTCACACACACACACACACACACACATGCGGATTCAGAAGAAAAACGTCAACAGATTACATCCAGAAATCCGCTAAAGCGGCTGAAAATCCCACCCACCTATCAGATTAATCGGGGCAGATTAGGCACAGTTGTCGGGAAGTCGCTGTGTATAACAACAAAAGCAGCAATGACTAAAGAAACTCACATTTTCACACTTTCACACTTTCACTCCTTTCACTAGTACAGGTTACGTCAGGTCAACACATCGTAGGGGGACCAATGAGTTGCCACCCTTGTTGACTCCTAACTGCCTCGTTTTATAGGTAGCAAGAAGGGTGAGGAGCGTGTGGAGGCAGTTGTTAACTGTGTGTAGTGTAGGGGGTGGGGCGGGGTGGGGAGGGGCGGGGCGGGGTGGTGCGGGGCGGGGTGGGGCGGGGCGTGGCGGGGCTTGGATTAGAGACAGGTGATGGTACGGAAGGAACCTAGAAAGGATGGAGGTGTGTATGACTGTCTGTCTATATGGCTCTCTATCTATCTATCTATCTATCTCTCTGTCTGTCTCTCTGTCTGTCTGTCTATCTATCTATTTATCTATCTACCTAGGTGCGACGCTGTCTCTCTCTGTACACGCACACACACACACACACACACACACACATCCTACAGCTATAACAGGTGTTGGTCATTAAGGCAGTATTGAATAGGACACCTGTGAATATATCCTACACGTCTCGGTGCCTCAGCTGGTCATGACAAGGCCGAGGCAGCTGTTTAAGTGTAAACGTATTAGCATGTGTATGTATGTCTGTTAGGTTAGGTTAGGTTAGGTTTGGTTTGGTTTGGTTAGGTTAGGTTAGGTTAAAGAAATAGTATGATTGTTAAAGTATTTGGGTTAGCTGAGGATTATCCCCCGTTTATTTTAACTTTAGACTAACCACTCTAACGTTAACCTAACCTTAACCTAACGTTAACCTAACCTTAACCTAACCTTAACCTAACCTAACCTAACCTAACCAATCTTCCTGTGATATCAAGTTACGTAAAAGGATCTCATTATAGTCAACAATTTTATCACTTTATGTTTGGTGTCACTTAGAACAGTCATCTTGTGTTTCATTCTTATCATCCAGCAGACTAAATTATTCTCCCTCCCTACACTCCTTCCTTCACCCTTTCTCCCTCCCTACCTCTTTCCTTCATTCTCCCTCCCTCCCTCCCTCCCTCCTTCATCCTCCCTCCCTCCTCCTTCCACCCCTACTCTTCTTCCATTCTTTTACCCCCCCCCCCTCTACCCCGTTCCCATTTTCCCCTCCTACCTCCACCCTTTCACCTCCCCCCCCCCTTTCCCTCTCTCACGCCTGTCCCATCATCTCTACCCCTTCCCCCACCCCCCCCCCCCATCTCTCCAACCAGGTAACTAACACACCTAAGTTATAAAACAAACGAGAATAGCCTGAAAAAAAAAAAGAACACACACTTATAAAAACCTCGTAATTTGATCCGATTCTCTTATTCTTACGATTCATTGAAAAAAAAAAATATATTGTTTTATCATTCGGTTACGATTCATTGAGAAACTATCCAAAAAATATCATTCAATTTCTAACCATTCAACTACGTTAATTAATAAAAAAAAAAAAAATTACGAATCTTTGAAAATCCATCCCAAAATATCGTGTAGTCTCATATCACTCAGTTGCGCCCCAAAAAAAGACTAAAAATGTGAGATATTTGAGAACACAGGAGGAGAGACTCTTACAGGCAGGTGAGTCCTCGTTAGTGAGCGTCATACAGGTGAACTGACAGCGCCGTGACACACACACTGAGAGTTGCTGTCGTTCCTAATGGTCGACCCGCAGGTAACACAAGGGACAAGGGGCGGGGAGGGGGGGGGGGTGTGTAAAGGGGGTAGAAAGGGGAGAGGAAGGGTAGAGAGGGGAGAGAACGAATAGGGAAAGGGAAATGATAAGGATTGGGAAGAGGAGAGGGATGGTTTGGAGGGAGGGTGGATAAAGGTAGGGAGAGAAGGAGTGGGGAGAAGAGAGGAGGGATGAAGAGGGGAAAGGAAGAGTGGAGAGGGAGGGAGAAGAGGCGAGAAGAGGAGAGGAAGGGTGGAGAGAGGATAGGAAGGAGTAGGTTGGCAGGATTATCAAAAGGATACTGTGAGAAAGTTAAGGACTGGCGGAGGAGGAAGGGTGACTGTGTGTGTGTGTGTGTGTGTGTGTGTTTGTGTGTGTGTCAACTAGAGATCAATACTGTTTGCTGTCTTGACTGATAATATATCCCCTAATCATATGTTGACCTGAGCATACACTGAAACATATCTCATTGACAATAAACTCTGACCTGTTCCATTGACCAATAGGAGAGGCTCTTCAATTATCTTAACCAATGAGAGGACGTTAAAATAGATCCCATATCCATAATTACCCATTAGGTCACAACTAAAACTTCACTACATAATACAATTTCTGTGGTTTATGATACGTCTTTTGTTGTATCGCTGTCGGTAAAGTCAGTAATTATTGTATTTCTTTAGGTTGATAATCAAGGACTGTTGTTGTGACTCGGTTCATTACCAACACTCAAGGCAGCTAATCATCGCGTGACATTAATTGGCTGCTGGTGGTGGAACTTTCTGTCATTTGATTCAGACAAAACACAGCCATACAAAATAACTACTACACCCTATTCGTCGCTTATCCCTGTTTTTTTTTTTTTTTGGTTTATTTACTTACGACACATTACAGTATTAACAAAAATGAATCTAATCCATCACTACTATTCTATCCAGTCAAAACAAATCAACAGTGTTAAGTAAAAATAAATACACCCGTACTACAACCAGTCACTACCAATCACAACACCTCACAGGTAGACCAACACCAATTATCGTTTATTACCACCAAACCCAACTGACTCGTAGGTGCTCACGATCAATACACTCCTATTGATCCCTCTCGCTTGAATTACTGTAATTAAGTGATTTACTATATGCCAAGACAACCAGAGCAGGTAACGCATTAATCTACGCAGGTATATATGTAATTTTTCGGACCTGAAGGGAGGAGGAGGAGGAGGAGGAGGGGGAGGTAGGGTGGAGGAACAGGGGGAGGAGGAAGACGGGGAGGAGGAGGAAGAGGAGGAAGAAGGGGAGTAGGAGGTAGGAATGAGAAGGAGGAACAGAGGAGGAGGAAGAAGAAGATAGGGGAGTAGGAGGAAGAATGAGGAGGAGGAGGAGAATGAAGAGGAGAATGAAGAGAGGAAGAAGATAAGGAGGTAGGGGTAGGAGGAGGAGAAAGGAAGGAGGGGCAGCAGTTATTGATATTTGACTCGAGTTTCTCCACATTGTAATCAACATTCCTTACTCAGTGATCAGGAGGGGGGGGGGTCACACCTTACACTCTTAATGGAAGAAGAAGAAGAAGAAGAAGAAGAAGAAGAAGAAGAAGCCCACCACCAACTAACACTTCACAACATCACATAAGAATCAATCGGGAAATACATATTTACTTTACCAACCCCCCCTCAAACCTTTCATTCCCCCCTCCTCAACCCCCTTCCCCTTCTCCCCCTTCCCCTTCTCCCCCTTCTCCCCCTCACCCACGGCACAAATTAGCCACAATGGAGGGAGCAAGTGACTAAGATGGCCGTGGTTGTTCACTGAAGGGGCGCCTCTCACAACTTCATCTATATATACTAGTGAGTCAGGAAGGATGTTTATATGCGTGACCTGACTGATTTGTTTTGCGTGTTTGAGGGACGGTGGTTGTAGGCTCACAAAAATCATCCCTCACTTCAACAAACAAACACAACATCCACCAGTCAGATCAGTAATGGCAAAACTAAAATAATGAACTGACTAAACGTGTCCCCCCCCACCCACCCCCTCCTAGTCCCTACCTCCCCCCCCCCCACTGCCCCCCCCCCAAAGGGAAAATCACCATCAATTATTTTATTAACAATTATGAATGATTATAGAGCACTAATGACCCCCGGTGAATTATATATATATATAATCTTGGTAATATATCTTAATGTTGTCAATATTTATGGTCAGATGTATAATGCGTAATGATGTATATAAACCCGGGTCAACATGAGAGGGTTAACTGCCTCGGATGGTTTGTAACTTACTGTAACTGACTGACTGAATGTGACTGACTGACTGATTAAGTGTCTGGTTGGTTTAAGGACTGAACGACTGACTGACTCACTCATTCACTGACTCACTCACTGACTTGCTGACTGGGTTATTGATTGGTAAGTGTTCGGCTGGTATCATAATTGACTGACTGGCTTACTGACTGACTGACTGATTAAGTAAGTGGCTGGTTTATTGGCTGACTATGTGGCTGACTGTCTAATTTACTGATAGATTGATTGACTGAATGACTGAAGGATTAAATGAACGAATGACTGACTGGCCAGCCAACTGACTGAGTAAACTAACCAACTGAACGAACGACTGACTTACTTACTGACTGACTGACTGACATTGACTGGCCGATTTACTGTGAGACTGATTGATTGAGCGATTAAGTAATAGAATGACTGACTGACTGACTCATTCACCGACTAACTGGCCGACTGACTAAAAGTGACTCACCCACTCACTGACATAAGGAAACTCCTCATCATAATATATTCTTAGTAATAGTCTTTCCATTACCTCAAGACATATGACTCAAACAACGTAATGTATAACTCGGAGGACGATGCATCTATCTATCTATCTGTCTGTGTCTGTCTGTCTGTCTGTCTGTCCTCTGCTCTTCACCTTTATACAATACAGCGAGTTGCTTCCTATTATTCCTGTAACTATGAATACACACACACACACACCTGTACACACCTGAGCAAGCGTGTACACACCTGTATATGTATGTGAACGTGTACGTAGATCGCTGTGCACGGGAGCGGACGACCGGATGTGTATAAATATATCACAGGTTTGTTTATACAACACTCAATTAACACAGCATTACAGCACTGTGGTATTAAAGCGTCACAGCATTGCATTATTTACGGTATTACAGCACTATGGGGTTACAGCATTACAGCATTACAGTGTGTTACGTTAACTTCAAGAGACTTTAAGACCCAGTCACTGTAACTTAAGTCCCCAGTCACTGCACTTTACAGTTCATCACACACACACACACACACACACACTGTAAATATATAAGAACCATACAGTACAGTACCTGAATTCTGTAACAAATTCCTGTAACTTATTAATGATCTAGATTAGTTTTCTCGAAGGATAAACCAAAGAAATATTTGTATATAATTACCTGCATTATGAGTAGTTTAGAAGCTTGGTGTCAGAGTAAAGAACCCATACGATGGTTGAGAAGACCCGTTTTCTATGGTCCTATAATCTCCTGGCCTTGTACTGGGGTAGATAATGGTGTGGCTGAGAATCCCACTGTTCGTCATTATCCTCCTGAAGGTCTATTGTTGTCCAGAGGGAAAATATCTGTCAAAAACTGGGCTTGATTCTCGCTTCGGTTGATTTCTTGGCGGTCAGTGTATAACAGTGGAGAGTGTCCCTCACACCAGCGGCCGGCCATTCAACGTACCCTCGAGATGCCGCCAACCAATGAGCGTTTAGTGTGAGTCTCTGCCACCGTGTTTACAACATCTTACCAGTTACCAAGCCTACTTTCCTCTCGTGTATTTTGTGCTAATTAATACTCGTAAATAGTGAGTTCGTCAGAGAGAAATATTCAGCCAGTAGTGTCTAGATATTAACGTAAGTGTAGGAGGAATATTGAGAGCTGGTGTGGCGTGTCAATAAAGAGATAAAAGGAACAGAGACAAACGGTAGTTGGTTCTCGTGTTATGGGCCCTTAACCAGCACTCTGCCAATCTGTCATAGTTTTAGAGTTCAAGATTCTTCACCAGCAACCATCCCACACGAGTAATCCAGCGGACTGATTTACCTCGTACCATTAATATTTGTGTTTACTGTTGCATTAATGGCTATATGTCCCCCTTTACGTTCTCAAATATTAAATTAAACTTTGTTCAGTAATAGCCATCGATATTTGGTGATGTTTCGCGTGTTTCTAATCTGTACAATTTTGACGCTTCATTTTTCATATTTTAACCTAACCTAACCTAACCTAACCTCATCTAACCATTACCCTCAACTAACCCAACTTATCCTAACCTAACTTTAACTAATCTAACCTCACATTACTTAACCTAACCTAACCTAATCCACAAGGTAACTATAGGGTGGTTAATCTTCAGGTGAAATAATCTATGGGGGGTTAATCTTCAGGTGATCCAATGTCGCCATTTAAAGTTTGTTCCTGAAAAAAAAAATTCAGTGTCGTTAAGTCTTAGCTAATGGAGGCAGCAAGACGAGAGAGTGTCTGGGATGATTACAAGCCAGGGAGGGTGGTTTGAGGTCAGAGCTGAACCACCCTCAATAGGACAGTAATTAGTGGACTGAGCCGTGATTGGTCGGTAGGTGATGGGAGAACACGTGTTGTTTATATCAAGAGAAGACACGCTAAATATAAGGTCGGTTATACTCCTCTACTGGGGTCAACAGGAAGGGAGTTAATATTAGTGTTTACAGGTGATTAATGGAGGGGCTGTGGGGGGGGGGGGCTGGGTGTGTGGGGCTAGGTGTGTTTGGGGCTGGGTGTGTGTGGGGCTGGGTGTTTGGGGCTGGGTGTGTTTGGGGCTGGGTGTGTGGGGCTGGGTGTATTTGGGGCTGGGTGTGTGTGTGTGTGTGTGTTGGAGTTGGAGGGGGTTGGGATGTAGATGTACACAAGTACTTACACATTCATTCAGATATGCACACACACACACACACACACACACGATCGTCCCCTGAAGGAAACAATCTCCATTATAATTGTAAATGAGATTGAAACTACCCAAATATATTATCCACAATAACATTCCCAGAAGGTGAAGCGTTACATTGATCAGTTGATGAATGTTGCAAAGTTTGAAGGCTCGCTATTGTGCTGCCACTCAGCCATCAGTCACTCGGCTCAACAAGAGGAGGATTCATTAATATTAAGGAGTAGTGTTCATAGGGGTAATGTATTTTCCGATAGAATTATTCAGTGTACTATTACTACTACTACTACTACTACTACTACTATATTTTTTACGTGACCTCCAACCTCCCCTAATAGCCCTACTACTACTACTACTACTATATGGTCCCTCTCTCTAGTACCATCTATTGACAGTCCTGTAAGCGTTCAACACAGTTCGTCTGGAAAGTAAACAGAGGGGATGAAGGGACGTGTCAGGTCTACTGCTCCCTTATCTATCTATCTACCTATCTATCTATCGACCTACCTATCTATCTATCTATCTATCCATCTATCTATCTAAATATTTCCATCTATCAGGTGAGAACAGGCTAACCAAACTCAGCTAAGTAACCATTTAAATATTTTATCACTCATTACCAAATTAATTTAATATTTTAAGTCCAAATTGAAAGTCTGTTTATTTTATGCAGAAAATTAAAATAATCATAATCTTTTTTTCTAAATTAATAAATCTATGTATTTCAAATTCTATTGTAAACTTTATTATATTATTTGAAGGTATTTTTTTTTTTCTGAGTCTATTAATTATTTTAGAAGTTTATTGATGTATTTCATGAGTGTATGTCTGTCTCTTTATTTAAAACGTTATAATAGTCGCTTATTGATAACTGATACCTCTGATCTTTCGTAATGGGGTCAGGCAATGGGGTTAAGTACTTTTTTGGATAGGTCAGAGTTTAAGGTCAAGGTCAAAGGTCTAAAGTTAAGGTTATGGTTTAAGGTCAGGGTCAAGGTCAAAGGTCTAAACTTAAGGTCATGGTTTAAGGTCAGGGTCAAGGTCAAAGGTCTAAACTTAAGGTCATGGTTTAAGGTCAGGGTCAAGGTCAAGGTCAAAGGTCTAAAGTCAGGGTCAAGGTCAAAGGTCAAGTTTTTTCTGACGTCACATTTCCTAAGAATGACCGAATTTCCGACAAAGACCACCACAGCCGTTGAATAAATAGGCCTACTTGTATCACATTATCAAATCTACTTTAGAAATTACCTGAGTAACCTATAACCTTTAGAGATACCAGGTAGGAACATTGATTTAGTGACACGTTAAGGTATTAGTTCTTTAAATCATCCTAAACCACAAACTAATGGGAAGAATCTATTTGAAATTGTTGTAGAGC
>CAUDMG010001775.1:1752500-1782500 GCA_958450375.1 Homarus gammarus
GAGAGAGAGAGAGAGAGAGAGAGAGAGAGAGAGAGAGAGAGAGAGATTATTAGAAAGTCGATGGAAAAAATATAATAACTCAGATGTCAACAAAGAAAATATTTTATATCTCACCTCAATCGTAAATCCAGAGCTATAAAACGACCTCAGTATCGTCGTGGTCGTTATAGATAGGTCGTATACGGTCACTGTAGAGGTCATACTACTACTACTACTACCACTACTACTACTAATAACTACCTTAAATATGCAATGAATAATAACTAATTTACGTAAAGACTCTCACAAGATCATTCATTATTTTCTTATTAATTATTATCAGTGAAAAACATAAACTGTAGTAGAAAATATAAAATAATTAATCAGTATGTTCTTTAAGGAATTAATTATTATCATTATTATCGTCAGGACATCCAAAGGCAGTTCCAATCAAAGGGATTTAGACACAAAAGCTATTAATTTCACTAATTGTCGTATTGTATTTTCACAGGTATTGAACAGGTATTGAACAGGTGTGCTGAACCGTTGTATTACGTGTGTTTGTATTTTGTTATCTTGTTAGGTTGTACTTGTGGGTTTATTGGTTGTAGTTGTGTTTTGTATAATTGGCAATCAGTCATAATCAGTTGTTATTACAAAACACTACAGAGGACAGACAGACGCGGGGCAGATATAATTATTTTTCAAGGAATTATTCAACTTAATATATGAAGTTTTATAAGTCTTAGTATAAAGTTATATAACATTCAGTGACTGTTGCTTAATAGTCCAGGTCTGAGACTGTTGTTGGCTTTGGGGCCCGATGATCTCGTTCCCCCTGAGGCAAAGAAAAGCAGACCTATGCAGAGAGAATGACAGTCGACATCTCAACCAGGCTGTAATGTAGCTTCTGGGCTGCTGCTTCTGTACGGATAACGCCTCCGTCAGTCTGGTGTAGAAGCATCTTACACTTGGTCCCATCCCGCCAGAGGAGTCAAGCTGCCCTGATCCATACTCTGAATTCTCTCGCCATACAGCCTTGTCGCTCTCGTTCCTCCTGTGTCCTATGGGGTCACTGTCTGTTGCATCTAGAATCCTCGAGCTCTGACCTCCACACTGGCTCTGTTGGACGTGTTGGAAGTCCTGTGGCGGAGGTTCTCATGACGTCGTGGCAGATTTCCTTCAGTATATTCGCTGTGAGATCCCTTACTTAGTCATGACTCATGTACACGAAACCACCTACTACTACTACTACAACTACTACTACTAATCATGAACTATATAATGAAGTCGTTAAGTGTTGATGTATATAAGGTGACAGTATTTATACACATTGTTTAATAGATACTAATTACCTTTCTCTCTTCGTCATCATCAACATACATCTCCATCATGTCTTCTCTGTCAATCTCTGATAACGAAGATAAATAAAAAAAAGTAAGGAATAAGGAGACAAAGTTTTTTTTAACCATTCCCTGTTAGAATAATTTCTTTATCAAAATAAACAATGAAGACACATCACAAATTTCCTCTCACTGATTTCTCGTGACCAAACAACTCAACGATGCCAAATATGTCAGGTAATTACAATCTCAACGTCATTTCCGCCTGTAATGACGCCATCGAGGTATTAATTAATACAATTTTAGGCTCTGCTTATCAACAGGTAATGAGTACAAGGGTTGACTATATCACTGAGTCTTACCTGTGTCAAGTTTCAAAGGTGAATTGTTTACCTGTCTGTGTTATTGTTGTTATTATTAATGTTATTGTTATTGTTGTTCTTCTTCTTATTATTATTATTGTTATTATTCGTTGTTTTATTATTGTTATTATTCGTTGTTTTATTATTATTATTATTATTATTATTATTATTATTCGTTGTTTTATTATTATTATTAATATTAATATTATTATTATTATTATTATTATTATTATTATTCGTTGTTTTTTTATTATTATTATTATTATTATCATTCACCCTCTAAACTATGCCCCACAAAACATTCTTCTCTCACATTGATAAAAAAATTTCTCTCCTTCGTTTATCTGAATGTTATTTCCTTTACTTAACGAGTGTAATTATCACTTCGTTAACACAACAACGAACCACTGTTATAGGAAGCGAGGATGACAGGCGTCATTAGAGTATTGTAATTATCCTCAACTTCAATTATCTTTCCCTCTTTCTTTGTCTTGTCATTCATTATCGTTGTCTATTCCATTACACGAATTAAATGCAGAGAGATAAAAATTAAATTAAACTCATAAGAATAACATTGAGAAAATTTATATCCAATGAGTTTAATGAGAGAAAAATGTGTTTCTTGATAATGTGTGTTACTCGCTCGAGGCTATTTTAATTACTATTAATTACTATTTAATTTACAGTTGAGGTGAATGTAATATTTGACCAAAACTCATTATCTAACACCCACAGTCAATAATAATTACATAACATTAACTATAATTAAAAAAAACAACAACTATTTTTTTCTGATGTGAATGAATAATCTTATCACTGAAGAAATTATATGGTAGGTTATTCGCCTCGAAAGCAAGTGTTCCCAGGTTCGATGCCCGGCTTAGTGTAGACAAATGAACACGCTTGAACACTTCAAACACTCTACCAGTTATTATTTTTATACAACGCTTGAAAAAAAAAAATAAGTGTAATTAAAACACAAGTATTTTTCTCCACTTTCTGTTATCGTAATGCATAACAAATATTTAAATTGCCTTGTGTTCGTAATTGCGTAATATCTCCGGAGCCAGTGGATGAATACGCCCCGTTATGCACTGTAATTACGCCCGCGTTATTAGGTAAACATTGATTGTCTGGATGTTATTGTTTCCCCTCCTCCCCCCCCCATGCTTCCCCCATCCCCCCTCTTCTGCCTCCCTCCTCCTCCCCCCCCCCACGCTTTCTCTCTCCGTCCCCTCCCCTTGGATTCCTCCTCCACCTCGCTTCACCTTCCCCCCCCTCCCTCCCCTTCCCCCCACACTCTCTCTCTCTCTCTCTATGCCTCCCCCTGCCAGCCTCCCTCCCTTTCTCACTCTTCTCCTCTCCTCTCTCTCTCTCCCTCCCTTCATCCCACCCACCCCTTCCTCTCCCCCCTCCCCCTCCAATACCGTCCCTCCCTGCAACACTGACCTGCTTTCGCCTTCTTCCTCCTCTCCTGCCCCCCCCCCTCTCCCCCTTCCACCCCCCTCCTGTCCTCCCTGTAACTATAACTTGTCTCCCCTTCCTACCTCCCCTCCCCCCTCCCCCTCCTCTCCCTCCCCTCCCTCCCCTCCCTCCTCTCTCACTTCGCTCCTGTATACCTCACTAGCACACACACACATACACACACACACACACACACAAACTACAAACACACAAACCGACACAGTTCAAACACACAAACTACAGTATATCTCTCCCTGATAATCCGTACATAACTCACACTCCATCTAGCTCCAGGTTACAATCCCGTGACTCACTGCTTGCTAGTATTAAACCCCGGACCAGTTACAAGTGGGAGCCTTACTTACAGAACCACCACTTAACACACACTCGTTCGATCCCCCCCCCTCCCCCCTTCTCCTTTCTTTTTCTCTCTCCTTCTCTTTATTTCTTATCTTTTCCTTCTCCCCTTTTTCTGTCTGTGTTCTGTCTGTCTCAGCCTTTTTCTCCCTCCCTCCTTCCCTCTTTCTTTCTTTCTTAGCCGTTTCCTCTCTCTCTCTCTCTCTCTCTCTCTCTCCCCGATTAAAGAGAGGCGTTATTGTTATTACCGTACGTATGATCTATCAAGACCTTGGGTTCGAAGACCACTGAATCAACGGGTTCGGGTATCTATCTTCTACAAGGGTTCGGATCCCACCCCAATTCCCTCCTGAAATTGAGAAGAAAGAAATACATCCACGCGATTATTGTGGCTTAATTTTTTTTTTTTTTTTGTATCAGTTTAATTACTAATGGCTAAATGGCTTTAAATAACACCTTTAATAAAACATAGGGGGAGAGGAGAGGGGGAGGGGAGGTGGGGTGAGGGTGGGGGAGGTGGTGAAGGAGGAAGGTAGGGTAAAGAGGAGAGGGGGAGGGGAGGTGGGGTGAGAAGGGGGTGAGGGTGGGGGGTGAGGGTGGGGGAGGAGGTGAAGGGTAAGGAGAGGGGGAGGGGAGGTGGGATGAGAAGGGGGAAAGGGGGAGGGGGTAAGGGTGAGGGAGGAGGTGAAGGAGGAAGGAAGGGAGGTAGGTAGAGCTGGGGGGGGAGGGGTGGGGAGGGGTGGGGGAGGTGGGGAGGGGTGGGAGATGAGATGGAGGGAGAGATGGAGAAGGAAATGGGAGGAGGAGGGAGTAAAAGGCGGGGTGAGGGAGGAAATGGAAGGAGGGGTGGAGAAGGAAATGGAAGGAAGGCGGCGGAGAGTAGATAGATGGAGGGGTGAGGGAGATGTAGAATAATTCTCCTTCATATCTTCCTTCTCCCTTTGTTTTTTTCTTAAGTTCCTTCAAATTTTATCCTTCTTCCAATTCCTTCTTTTTTCATCTTCTGCTCCTTGTTTTATCCTTTTTTCCTTTCTCCTTATATTCCTATCCTGCCTCTTGCTATTCCTTTTATTTTCTTCTTATTTTTTCCTCCTCCTTCCTATCTTATTACCATGTCTCTTCCTGTTCCTCTTCATCTTCTTTCTCATCTCTTATTTATCTTCCAACACTGTCTCATCTTCCCAGTTTTATCCATCTTCCTCCTCCTCATTCTCCTGTTATTTCTACAATATATATTCTACAGTGGTCCAGTGCTTCCAGAATTCTACAATGCTCTAATATTTCCAGGATTCCAGGATTCTACAATGGTCCAATATTTCCCAGAATTCTACAATGCTCCAAAATATTTCCAGGATTCCAGAACTCTACAATGGTCCAATATTTCCCAGAATTCTACAATGCTCCAAAATATTTCCAGGATTCCAGAACTCTACAATGGTCCAGTGGTTCCAGAACGAATATCTACAAGGGTCCAGCCTTTCCAGGATGACAATAACATCACCTGTTACCTTACGAATACCTGGAACCCAATTAAGGTAATGTCAACAGCCACGACCGCAGACTAAAACCCCCACAAAGACTCTGTTTATTTTCGTGTGTGTCTGTGTCTGTGTCTGTCTCTGTCTGACCAAAAGCCTGGAACGTTTGAGTCAAGTTTGCTGGTGTTTGTGTCTCTTGCCTGTAGGATGTGTGTGTGTGTGTGTGTGTGTGTGTGTAGAAATGTAATCCTTCTTACTTATTTCTGTCTGTCTGTCTGTCTGTCTGTCTGTCTCTCTCTCTCTCTCTAAATTATTTCCCTCGTCTGGAATCCATAAGACCAGCGTAAAGTATTTTTTTTAATCGAGAATTATACGCAAAGGCCGATAGCGTAATTATTGAAGTGCCAAATGCAGGGGCTGTAGGTAGAGTGAGTGTCTGCCGAGAGCTGATTGGTTGGGTGTTTGACCAATCATAATCTTTTCTTTTTCGTTTTCCATGAGGCTATACCGTTGTAAACCTAACCTAACCTAACCTAACCTGCTAACCTGACCTAACCTAACGTAACCTAACCTAACCTAACCTAACCTAACGCGAAGTAAGATAGTAAAAATCTCACTATTATGGGGAAATAATAGGCCTTTTGTTCCTGGTAATGTATGTATGTCTGTATGTCTGTCTGTCTGTGTGTATGTCTGTCTGTCTGTCTGTCTGTCTGTATGTGTACGCACTTGTTTTTAATTGCAAGTAAATAAAAAAAATTCAAATCACGAGAAAATATATAGAGAGAAACACAATTAAATGAATGAATAAATTAATAGATTAATGAATAACTAATTAAGGCAACAATGCAATTAAAAAAAAAATGCAATAGATAGATCGGTTAATAAATTCTCACGAGGTTTGGGAGTACATGTGTGTGTGTGTGTGTGTGTGTGTGAGCGTGTGTGTGCGTGTGCGTGTGCGTGTGTGAGTGAGCGTGTGTGTGCGTGTGCGTGTGTGTGTGTGTGTCCATAGATAAATAGATAGATAGATAGATAGATATTCCCCACAAAAATATATACAAAATCTGATCACGTTACTCTATCAATAACAATAACATGCTGCTCACAAAGTACATTACAGGGATTCATTACGACTGGTAATTACACCCGCATAACAACTCCGGATTATGCTGTGTGTGATTTGGATGCTCTAGCTAGACCATTAACAGTTCACGAGTGGAAATTACGTAGTGTTGTATTTTTTCCTGTAATTAATACACGTGTCGTACCTGTTTGGTGTTATTTCAATACTGTGGATATGTTAGTTAATGTATACAGAGAGAGAAAGAGAGAGAAAGAGAGAGAAACATCATACAATACACTAAATGTCTTTCTTCAATACACAAGCTAGTAGTATGAGAGGCAATACACCTGAAGCTCTTCACTTCCTTAACTAGAAATCAGGTACCCACTCACAGCTGGGTTGAGTGAGGGTGCCCTGCATAGGAACCAGTAACCCTTAAGACAGGAAGCGAACTCTGTATCTAACGCATTCTTATTAATAACCATTGAGAATGACGCAGTGAAGCTTTATTCCTAAATTTAATTACATTCTTTTAATTATATTATGCTGGGTTAATATATTTTTTTTTATTTATTCTAATATTTCAATTATTTCTATCTTTTTTATAATTTATCTTTGATCAAGGAAATAAAATACATGATCTATAATATGATTTTCTTCGTAAATTTTTATGTTTTTAATTTCGGGTAAGACTGGGTCATTAGCCTTAATTAATTCACCTTTTCACCTGTGTCTTATTCGTGTCAGGTATATGTTGTGCATGAGGTGGGGGTGGGGGTAGGGGTGGGGGTGGGGGAGGGGGGGGGTGGTCTCTTGGGTCTTTCATCTCTATAAGTTCTTCTCAGTTCTCTTCCTTCTCTTTTGTTATTCTTATTTCTCTTATTTCCTTTTTTATCACATATTTCTATCTTAATATTTTATTCTTTGTTTATTCTATCTCTCTTTCTCCATGACTGTTATTCTTATCTCGTGTATATCTGTCTTTATGCGATATTTTCATCTTATTGTTTATTTTCCTCTACTTCCCCTCCTTCTATTCATTGTCTCTTGTCATTATCATCTTTATTATATTCCTTTTATCCCATGTTTTCCATTTATATAGTATTCCTTCATCTCTCTCTTTCTCCACTCTATTACTCACCATCTTTCTCACATCTTTCTCAACCTCATCTCTCTTTTGTTATTCCCATCTCCTTTATTATCTGATTTTATCTTTATCTCTCCATTTCATATCTCTTCCACAATTATTTCTCATTGAGTTAACCTAAAAACATGAGGTGTTTAGTTTGGTTCAGTAATCCATCAACAACTGTAACTGGATAATGAATTCTCTTTAACATAACTCTATAATTATTTATTGTAAGAACATACATATAAAAAAGTTGTTGGTGTGTGGGTGTGTGTGTGTGTGTTGACGCCCAGGGCAACAATAAGTGATTAATGTCAGTGTACAGGTGCCCTCACGCTCTTTGGGGGAGGGGAGGACCTCAGGGACCTCTAGCGGTTGGGTAGCTCAGATCTCACGCCCTTGGGAAGGTCTTAAGCCACCTTCAGCGGCAGGTTAAGTGATGGTGAGGAGAAGGGAAGCGAGGAGTAAGAGGTGGACGGCCCAGCACGGGCTTGAGGTGGGTGTTGCTCCGTCAGTAGTTGAGTGTTGCATCGCTGCCGAGCTCTCTCCTGTAGGGGGACATGAGAGACGTCTCTTATGATGTTGAAGTGTGGTCTATATCTACAGGGCTACATGAGATAGACAGATAGACAGATAGATGGACAGATAGACAGACTCAACGTCCAATACGTGCACCCAGATAGATGGATAGATAGACAGACTCACCGTCCAACACGTGCACCCAGATAGATGGATAGATAGACAGACAGACTCACCGTCCAACACGTGCACCCAGATAGATAGACAGACAGACAGACTCACCGTCCAACACGTGCACCCTGACGGAGGCGGTGATGGTCTCCCCGGCGCTACACGTATAGTTGCCGGTGTCGGTGACGACGGCGCGGGCGATGTGTAGCCAAGAGCTGAGTCCTGACCCCATCAGTGACGTGTCCACCCTGTAGGGAGACAGAGAGAGTACAGTGTCCACCCTGTAGGGAGACAGAGAGAGTACAGTGTCCACCCTGTAGGGAGACAGAGAGAGTACAGTGTCCACCCTGTAGGGACACAGGGAGAGTACAGTGTCCAACCTGTAGGGAGACAGGGAGAGTACAGTGTCCACCCTGTAGGGAGACAGGGAGAGTACAGTGTCCACCCTCTAGGGAGACAGGGAGGAAAAAAATGATCAAATTGAACTCACGTACCCGACATCTGTCTCAAAAGGAGTCGCCGTCTTCTCTACCAAGCAAAACATTCGAGTGTCAAGGAATAAAATTCAAGCATCTGAAATAATACGACTCCGAATCACCAAATCTCTCAGTCTCGTCGATTCGGTAATATTTTTCGAGCCCATTCAAACATCATGACCAGGATTCGATCTGAGTATCCATGAATTCAAACCTAGTTAAGGAGGAATTTAGTATCTATAGAATTGAATCTGAGTTATTTAATGATTCGAACTTAACACAGTCCCTGAAGATGCAACCTAAAGACTTTGAGCAAATCCCCAACAGATTGAAACTCGATACCAAAGGATTCGAACCTGACAAAAAAAAAAAATAAAAAAATTACATAACAAAAAACAAAATAAATATAACAAAGAATAACCCAGACTAAAATACCCAAACAATAACAAAACGGAATTATACCTTTAATCTTACACAATGACGTTATTAACTAAATCACCTCCAGCAAAAAGAAATACAATATATCCAGCACAATATTATATACACAGACTATCTTACACGGGTGGGTAAGTTTATCTCATACAACACATTAACTCCTCCTCCTCTATGTAACTACACCACATCCAACACACATCCTCAGATGCGTGTGACAATTGTGAGACTACTTCTTCTTCTTCTTCTTCTTTTCTTCTTTCTTCTTCTTTTCTTCTTCTTCTTCTTCTTCTTCTTTTTTTCTTCTTCTTCTTCTTCTTCTTTACCGGAATCTTGTAGTACATGTGTGTGAAGTCTCGTCCAGTCCTAGCGAACGAACATGAACGAAAACTAATGAACAAGGAAAGGCAAATGGTCGTTCACGCTTGATTTTATTCGTTTGTTAGATCTGGACACAACAATTCCAAGATATTCCAGGAAAGTATCGCTGTATGGGTGTTAGTTGTACCTTAAGTGATGGCATGAAATTAAACCACTCGCAAAGTGGATCCATTTGTTATTCTTTTTTTCTAGACCAATAATATTTTTGTTCAGTGGAATCGTGTGTCGATGTTTGAAATTTGAGTACGTGGGAAGGCCAGTGCTCTCTTGGCTATTCTGAGGACGAGGAGGATTTTATTCTCTACGATTATAGTGTCATTTGACAAGTGAAAATGAGTTTGAAAATTACTCAGACGATAGTGATGATCTATTGAATATTATACTGACTATGGACAAAACGAGACAGAAATTAATGAAGACAGTTGTAGCGGCGTTAGTGTCCGTTGTCAGCCAGCAGTGTTGGAGACTAGGGTAGCACTGCCACCCCCTCCTAACCCTGACCTCCTCCCTCCGTACCCTGACCTCCCTCTCCACCCGGCCCAACTCCGTCCGGCCCTCCCTCCCAGGGCCACTCACTCCTCGTTTATCTCTCACGCCAGGCCAGACATCCTTCCTAACTGTGATCAGGATTTTACTGATGTGCATCCAGCTGTTACTGCACATCATCAAACACATCCTATGACTGCTCTTGACTATGTCGGGTTCTTTTAGGGGAAATGACGTAGTATCAGCGTGTGTGTGTGTGTGTGTGTGGACAAACACTACTGCTGTGTACTGTACTATTTTCGTGGTGTCCTCCTGTTTGATCCCACCAAGACCATCTATTTTTGGGAGGCAAGAACTCGGCATCAGTCACAAGGTAACTAACCAATACATGATATAATTTCCAGACTTGTGTATTCGTCCATTACACCGCTATGAACATTTTAGTTTACTTTATATGAAATCAAACTACAAATTATTATTATTTTTATTGGAAATTAAGTTTTATTGGAAGTAAGTGATCGTAGATATATAATTACTGTGCGTGGAGGGATAGTTACAACACTGCGCGGGGAGGAGGAGGAGGGGGGGGGAGGTTTGTTTACATAGGGGGCGCGGTAAAGAAGGGGTGTTTATTATTATTATTATTATTATTATTATTATTATTATTATTATTATTCCTCTCATTTTCTCCTTGTTCCAATATTTCAAGACTATCAGTGTCTCTCCCCCCCCCCCCCCCCCCTCCATACACTATACGACAAATATAAAAAAAAAAAATACGGGAGTTGTCTTCAAGGAAAATACAACATAGCGTATACAAGCAGAATCGTGTCGGGCCTATAAACGTTTACATCACCTCCTAGACCATACATCCGGGTGGTGAGTGGGTGGAGTGGAGTGGGCGGGACACGTACCTGATGCCTCTCTCGGGTTGGGTGGTGAGTGGGCGGCCGTCCTTGGACCAGCGCACTGGGCGGGTGGGGTGGGCTGGGACGACCACACACTGAAGACCTACTGTGGAGTCCTCTCGGTAGAAAGCCTCGTTCACCGCCGCCCCTCTAGGGTCACGAACCTCGATATTCGGAACTGTGGGAGAGAGATACTGTGGGAGAGAGGTACTGTGGGAGAGTAATACTGTGGGAGTGATACTGTGGGAGAGTGATTCTGTGGGAGAGAGATACTGTGGGAGAGTGATTCTGTGGGAGAGTGATTCTGTGGGAGAGAGGTACTGTGGGAGAGTGATACTGTGGGAGAGTGATACTGTGGGAGAGAGATACTGTGGGAGAGTGATACTGTGGGAGAGTGATACTGTGGGAGAGTGATTCTGTGGGGGAGAGGTACTGTGGGGGAGAGGTACTGTGGGAGAGTAACACTGTGGGAGAGTGACACTGTGGGAGAGTGATACTGTGGGGGAGCGATACTGTGGGGGAGCGATACTGTGGGGGAGAGATACTGTGGGGGAGAGATACTGTGAGGGAGTGATGCTGTGGGAGAGAGATACTGTGGGAGAGAGATACTGTGGGAGAGAGATACTGTGGGAGAGAGATACTGTGGGGAGTAAATCCTCTCTCTCTCTCTCTCTCTCTCTCTCTCTCACGTAACGATACAAGAGTGGATCCTTTCTGAAATATAAAGCAGAATTAGGTAACAATATTCACTCCTGGATCAATACCGACAGGCTTAGGGACGATTGGATCCCTTTATAACTTACCTGTTCAGTGAATCACCTCAGAGGATCAGGTAAATTCATTTTTTTTTTGTTAAAGAATAAACTTTGGATCATCTTATTATCTCTGGACGATTTCACGTGCTTACAGTAAAATTAAACTTAGTGGAGAGACAGTTTGAGATACTGAGAGAAATGGAGAGACTCTGAGAGAATCGTTGAGATATATTTAGGAGACAGGGGGAGATGAGACCCTGAAGTATACTGAGATACACATGTCGGAACTTGGGATGAGTGTGTTGAGACTTGACATTCGTAGAGACACCTGAGGACGCTGAGAGACAATGAGAGACACCCACCTGAGACACTGAGGTACACTCGTAGGATCTGGGGCGGATGTGTTGAGATCTGACACTCATAAAGGCCTTCGTCTCTCTTCTGTACGTAACGGATCTGTAGCTTCCAGTTGTTAGGGTACTCGAAGCTGAGTGAGTACCTGTGGGTAGGGTACAGTGGTCAGTGTGTACCTGTGGGTAGGGTACAGTGGTCAGTGTGTACCTGTGGGTAGGGTACAGTGGGAACCTGTGGGTAGGGTACAGTGGTCAGTGTGTACCTGTGGGTAGGGTACAGTGGGAACCTGTGGGTAGGGTACAGTGGTCAGTGAGTACCTGTGGGTAGGGTACAGTGGGAACCTGTGGGTAGGGTACAGTGGTCAGTGTGTACCTGTGGGTAGGGTACAGTGGGAACCTGTGGGTAGGGTACAGTGGTCAGTGAGTACCTGTGGGTAGGGTACAGTGGTAACCTGTGGGTAGGGTACAGTGGTCAGTGTGTACCTGTGGGTAGGGTACAGTGGGAACCTGTGGGTAGGGTACAGTGGTCAGTGTGTACCTGTGGGTAGGGTACAGTGGGAACCTGTGGGTAGGGTACAGTGGTCAGTGAGTACCTGTGGGTAGGGTACAGTGGGAACCTGTGGGTAGGGTACAGTGGTCAGTGTGTACCTGTGGGTAGGGTACAGTGGGAACCTGTGGGTAGGGTACAGTGGTCAGTGAGTACCTGTGGGTAGGGTACAGTGGTCAGTGAGTACCTGTGGGTAGGGTACAGTGGTCAGTGAGTACCTGTGGGTAGGGTACAGTGGTCAGTGAGTACCTGTGGGTAGGGTACAGTGGTCAGTGAGTACCTGTGGGTAGGGTACAGTGGTCAGTGTGTACCTGTGGGTAGGGTACAGTGGTCAGTGTGTACCTGTGGGTAGGGTACAGTGGTCAGTGTGTACCTGTGGGTAGGGTACAGTGGTCAGTGTGTACCTGTGGGAGGAGTACACACACACACACACACACACGTTACCATGAAGAACAAAACTCAAATCAAGAACATTTTCTTTTTTCCCGAATATTAAAGATAAATTTGCCAGGTTATGACTGATTATAGTAACCCACGCGAGAGCCACTTAAGACACAGACCCCACATGTCTATCTGTCACGTGATGTCTGGTCCACTGTCATAAGATGTCTGGTCAACTGTCATAAGATGTCTGGTCAACTGTCATGAGATATCTGGTTCACTGTCACGAGGTAAATATTAAAACAAACTACAAACAAAATTATTCAGTATCACAAACAACCTTTTCCTAACCCACAAACATCTTGACTACAACAAACGCTCTTAACCTGGAGCTGTGGTAACGTAAACAATGGCCTTTAACATCTGAGTATAAATAAATATTCATGTAATTTCGTCTCGTTAAAAATCAACCCAAATGTCACCTGGCGATTGATTGATATATTCTAATGGTACGTAATTTACAGATGGCTTTGAGTAGGTCAGCCTTGATTAGGTCAGCCTTGATTAGGTCAGCCTTGATTAGGTCAGCCTTGAGTAGGTCAGCCTCATTAGCTAATACTACAGGAAGGATTGGAGAAATAACGATGGGGTGGTTGTTTTTACCTTTAAAAATCTTAGTAGGTGGGAGTCTAAGAAGTTCTTACGTCACTTGGCGAAGATATGGAAAAGTTCAAGAATTACCTTTGAAACGTCATCAGAATAACATCGAGAAACTATCTTAATTAAATACGTTCACTTAGCACTAGTTAGGAGACAAAATTAACACTGAGACTCTACCTTAACTAGACACGTTCACTTAGCACTAGTTAGGAGACAAAATTAACACTGAGACTCTACCTTAACTAGACACGTTCACTTAGCACTAGTTAGGAGACAAAATTAACACTGAGACTCTACCTTAACTAGATACGTTCACTTAGCACCAGTTAGGAGACAAAATTAACACTGAGACTCTTCCTTAACTAGATACGTTCACTTAGCAGCAGTTAGGAGACAAAATTAACACTGAGACTACCTTAACTAGATGCGTTCTTAGCACCAGGTAGGAGACAAAATTAACACTGGGACTCTACCTTAACTAGATACGTTCACTTAGCACCAGTTAGGAGACAAAATTAACACTGAGACGCCACCCTAACTAGACACGTTCACTTAGCAGCAGTTATTAAACAGTTAAACTACAGAATCTTCATAACTCGGGGTTCAGTTCTTTCAAGACCTCCACGTACACCAGCCAATAGGGTGAGTTAAGACAGTTCTCTACTAACCATCAACACTCCCCAGGAAGTCAAAATGCCCCTAAGACGTTACCAAGGTCACTGAACACGTCATAAACCTGTATGAAACCCATTTTGCACTTAGACCATTTTCTCTCTCAGAAGGATTTATTGTTTTCTATAGAAGTTCACAAAAGGTATTAAATATCACTGGAAGAATATATGACCCCAGAAAATTTAACATGAATTTTATTTTAAGCTGGGAGTGGATGGCAAATTCTCTCTCAATATACCTGGTAATTGTCCAAAATCGGGTCATCTACGTTAAAACTGGCCAAATATACTCATATAATAGGTCATCTAGGCAGCGAATAATACTTATCCAGGGTCATGATGTACTAAAAATGGTCATCAGGTCAATAATACTCCCCCAAAGGTCATGACCCTTCCCCCCAAAAAAAGCGATACTCAACTCTTGTAAGAATTCCACACTCGAAAGCAGAACTGGAGGTTGATTTATCTCCCTAAAGCACTCTCACACTTGTCGCCCAGAAGCAGGTCCTTCGTCGGTGGCTGAAACTTCCACTGCGTCGCCCAGACAATTGATTACAGCCTTGGTGGGCATTTGTTCCATTTTAGTGAGGCGCGTGTAAGTGTACGTGGGATAGGAGGAGGAGTTGTAAGTGTTTTACAAGTGTTTGTATGTGGGGGGGAGCGGAGGAGTTAGTAAATGCTTTATAAGTGTGTGCTAGTATATATGGGGACCTTAAGTGTTTTGTAAGTGTGTGTGTGTGTGTGTGGATGGCGACCAGTGGTGTAATATGTCAGCATGCTCTCCTCGCAAAGGAGTGGGCCCGTGTTCGATCCCCGGGCAGGGTGAAACTATAGATAAGTTTCTTTACACCATTTGCCTCTGTCTACCCAGCAGTAATTGGGAACCTGGATATTAATCTATTTGCGGATCGTGTTCCGGGGTAATGGTTAGCCAGTGCAGTTGGCGAGTTGTCCGGTCTTCTCGGATTATTCCTTGAGACTGGGTCATATAACTCATTAACTGTAAGTGACCCCTGGGCCGGCCATGCTCGTACATGAGAGGCAACCAATTTATGTATGTATGTATGTATGTATGTATGAGCACTCACACAACACATTACCACCACCTTTTTCTATGAACGGACTCACTACCAGTAATAACAGAGAGTCAACAACACAGGCGAGGTAAAGTATCAAAACAATACCTAACCAGCACTCAGGGAAGCACTCTACCACATTACTGCACTGACTTATAAAACACATCACTTTCCAAAAAAACAAACCCTCTCATACACTTACGAAACACTTATAAATGACACAGACACACACAGACACACACACACAGACACACACACACACACACACACACACACACACACACACACGGAGTATAATAACATCATAAATACTTCATTATTCTCTAACAGACGAGACAGATATTGACTCACCCAAAACCTTTTATATTATGCTCACGGGATACAGTCGTTTACAGTCATCAAGAGAATACAATTAAACATTACACACGGATACATAAACTAGGACACGTAAGATGTTTTAGTGTGTTCTGAGTCCGAAACATCAGTCTTAGTTTCTACTACGTCCGAAACATCAGTCTTAGTTTCTGCTTCTCCTCCTTCGTACACCACACTTCAGTACACCTCCTTCAGAAACCCTCCTTCAGCAGCCTCCTTCACCTCCTTATCATCCTGAAGGAGACGTCTCAGGATGCAGGAAGGATTAATGGTTTGTGGCAAGAGATTGGTCCTTCCTTACCTCCTTAACTCAGAGACGTGTGTGTGTGTGTGTGTGTGTGTGTGTGTGTGTGTGTCCTTGTGTGTGTGTGTGTGGAGGGCTTTCATAGTAATTGTTGAAAGTTGCTATCAGGTGTGTTTGGTTAGGTGAGGTGAGGTGAGGTTAGGTTAGGTTAGGTTTGGTTTGTGTTTAGATGGTTTAAATATTTTTTCCCTACACATTGACCCCCTCTCCTTCTTTCCTCCCCATTATCTCTCTCCCCATCTTTCACCCCCATAATCTCCCTCTCCCCCGTCCCCCATCCTTCTCTACAATTCCACTTTCCTTTCCTTCTATCCTTCCATCCTTCCCCATTCTCTTTCTTCTTCCTCATCTTTTAACCACAATCTTCTTCCTACCTTTCCACACCTCCTCCCTTCTCACTGTCCCACCCCACTCCCCCTCCTCTCCCCTCTCACTGTCCCACCCCTCTCACCCCCTACCCCCATCAGTCTCCCACCCCCTCTCACCCCTTCCTTCTCTCTCACCCCCTCCTCTCCACTCTCCCACCCCTCCTCCCCCCCTCAATCCACCCCCTCCCCCTCCCCACATCCGTCTCCATTTTTCATTCATTTTGTCTGTGTTCGTAACTTTCTCACTTACATTTTCCTTCACCCTATTCTTCATCACAGTTCCCCCCCCCCGCCCCCCGCCCCCCCGTCCCCACCCCCCACCCCCCTACCTCCCCCACCCCCCTCCTCCTCCCCCACCCCCACCCCACCCTCCTAGAGAGAATTGCATCCCATTTTTCCTCTTAAACACAAACTATCGATGTTTTTTCTCCTTTACGTGATATTAAAAAGCGGATGAGATAAGAGGTAGGAGATATGAGAGATAGTGAGAGACGGTAGATGGTGAGAGATAATGAGATATATTAAACGGTGAGAGACATTAAAATACGAGAGATGGTGAGAGACATTAAAGTTTGTATTATTGTTAGGTTAGGATTAAGTTAGCGTTAAGTTAGGTTGGGTTAGATTAGAGTTAAGTTAGGTTAGGTTGGATTAGCGTTAGGTTAGGTTAAGTTAGGCTAGCTTAGTTTTAAAGGTGAAACTAGCAGAGAGGTGTCCTAATCTTCACGTGGTCCTATCAGTTTATCTTCAGCACAGGTTAAAATTCATACAAGCTAAAAATTCATGTTAGTTTTTACAGAGTTTAAACCTTCAGGCGGGGAAGCCATAACCTGAAGCTCAAATTATCCTTCCTCCCCAAAAAAAAAAAATCCTGACTAATTTAACATTATCATATTTATGTTTATATTATGTGAATACTGGGAAGGTATTTTACGAGCCATTGAGCCATAAACCTACTCATCTGTCATGGCTTCTGATGTCAACCCCTCCCTGACGAAGAGTTGAACGAGATGGTTAACCTGAGTCTCTGTGACCTCTAATGGTTGTTTTTCCTGTCCTGTTGGTGATGGGGGGGGGGGGGTGTAGGAGACAGCATGGCGGCAGGATGGAGAAAGGGAAGGAGGGAGGAAGGAGAGAGGCAGCATAAAGGGAGGAAGACAGGAGGAAGGAAGGGAAGAGGGTAGAGGGAGGGAAGAGGGTGTATCAAATTGTCTTCCTAACCCTTGTGTTTTCTTTGCACCTCATAACCTAACCTAACCTAACTTGAATTCTGTCTACTCGTCACGTCTCCCGTCACCGGACAGAGTCAAAAGGTCTTTTCTCTGTCACTAAAAGGTCATCCATTAGGCTTACCTCCTCTACCCACTTCCCTCCGCTCCCCCCCCCCTCTCCCTCCCCCCCAACCTCCCCCCTCCTAGCTGGACGTGAGCCGCCTCCCTGCTGAAGGACGTGGTTGAATGAGTGTGTGTAAGTGGAATTATTTTTACCATCTATCTATCTGTCTATCTGTCTGTTCCTCCCTTCTTCCCTCTCCCCCATTTTTCTTTATCTCTCCTTTTCCATCGACGCTTTAACTCTATAAGTGGAATAATTACCTTTTATTCCATCTCCTAACTTTATCCTTGCCTTTGCTATTTCCCCCTTTTGGTTATGTTCATGATGTGAATTAATTGAGCCATCATCTAGGTATTGTTCTTATATATGTATACCTTCCATCCTTCCCCATTAATTCATGTATACTGTTATGTTATGTTCATGTTTTCTTCTTTCCTTGTGGTTATCAGCATATACCTAGATCACGCGCAACTACAGTGATTTACTTGCATATATATATATATATATATATATATATTATATATATATATATATATATTATTATATATATATATATATAGAGCTGTTTCGACCTGTGGTGTAATGGTCAGCATCCTCGTCTCGCAAGCGAGCGGACCCGGGTTCGATCCCCGGCAGAGTGAAATTATAGGCAAGTTTCTTTACGCCATTTGCCTCTGTCTACTCAGCAGTAATTAGATGTTAATCGATTTGCGGATCTTATTCCGGGGTGATGGTTAGCCAGTGCAGTTGGCGAGTTGTCCGGTCTTCTCGGACTATTCCTTGACACTGGGTCATGCAACTCAGGGTGTGGTTGTTGTGTTGGCGACAGCTTCTACACCTTAAACAAATTCACGCCTAGGTGGCCCTTGGGCCGGCCATCCTCGTTACACGAGGGGCAACCATTATTATTGTAGCTGTTTATATATACACACCCAACACCACAGGAAGCCAAAATAAACATTATTTTGGAAATTTTCAGCAGGTGAGTTGATATAAACCACCTGGCTGCCTTCACCACCACACGAGGAGGGAGGGAGAGGTGAGGGAGGGAGGGGTGAGGGAGGGAGAGGTGAGGGAGGGAGAGGTGAGGGAGGGAGAGGTGAGGGAGGGAGAGGTGAGGGAGGGAGAGGTGAGGGAGGGAGAGGTGAGGGAGGGAGCGGTGAGGGAGGGAGCGGTGAGGGAGGGAGAGGTGAGGGAGGGAGAGGTGAGGGAGGGAGAGGTGAGGGAGGGAGGGGTGAGGGAGGGAGGGGTGAGGGAGGGAGGGGTGAGGGAGGGAGAGGTGAGGGAGGGAGAGATGAGGGAGGGAGAAGCTAGGAGAGATTGGGTAGAGAGGAGGGAGATAAAGGGGGGAGAGACAAGGAAAAATGAGAAAAAGATGGGGGGGGAGAGAGAGAGAGAGAGAGAGAGAGAGAGAGAGAGAGAGATAAATAATAATAATAATAACACCAACTATAACATCAACAACAACAACAACAAAATCTAGTTAGCTAACAATTTCAACACACCAGACCGGTAATTACTATATCTCATTAATTATACCTGTACATCAAGTTTACAAGGGCAGAGAGAGAGAGAGAGAGAGAGAGAGAGAGAGAGAGAGAGAGAGTATTCTTTTTTATATAACAACAAATGACAATTAAAGCAAAAGAAAAAACACAAACTTCATTTACATATAACTACCTAAATAACGTCCTATAATCTTTTACACCTAAAATTTGGTAAATAATTTTTTTTTTCTCACGGATTTTGGGTTAAAAAGTTTTTGTGTTTAATTTTTCTGGAAGGGAAAATATATATATATATAAATTTATTCCTGGGATGTTGTAAGTCGTGTTTACCTCAGATTAATTCAGAAAGTTTACCATGAAATATGTTGGATGGTGTGTGTGGCTGTGCTCTATGTCTGTATCTATCTGTGTGTCTGTATGTTTCTCTAAGTGACTGTGTCTGTATGTCTGTAATTCTCCACCTTTCTGTCTCTGTCTGTATCTGTCTGTACTTCTATTTTCACCTTTATCTTAATTATCTCTATCTCTCGTCTTTGTTATTACAGTAAAGAAAAAATAAAGTCTAGACTAATATAGGAAAAAAACACAAGAATTATGGATCATAGGACGAACAAGAGGAGGGTTAATAGGGACGAGTCAGGGAATGGTAGATTAGTATACGAAAAGAAACAGTGGAAAGAGGATGATTATTTCTAGTAGGATGAACAAGATAGAAATTTCGGGGGGTTGATGATCATTATACGATTAAAAAGGCAAGAAATGAAGAATTTGTTTTTCTAGGAAGGATGTCTCAGAAAAAAAATGTATATAGTGTGTTATTAATTTTTTTTTTTTTTTTTTTTTTTTAGAAATTACGTGAATGTTTGTACCACATCAGCAACATCGTCCTTACTTGTTGATGTGTGGGTGATGTTGCTGTGATTACTACGACCATTTATAAGGTAGTCGAGCCGGTATACATTTTTTTGAGACACACTGTACTATATATATATACGAGATTAGGTCAAAGGTCAAATTAGGTCCCCCTTTGAGCTGCGGTTCTCCAGGAAATAGGTAATGGGGAGGAGATGAAATATTAATGGCGGTATTAAATGGGTGTGTAAGTGGGGAGAATATTTAATAGATTTAGCGTGATGGGGTGGGAGGAGGTGGGGAGAAGGGGAGATGTATTAAGGGTGGGGAGGAAGAGGGGGAGTGGGGGATGGGGAATAGGGGGTGTGGGGAGAGAGAGAGAGAGAGAACTATAAAAAAAATCTTGGTCAAATTGTTTGTAGACGTAAGTACAAAACACAAAGGCATGATAAGAGGCTGTGAGACACTTAACGCAGTGAGTGTATTGTGTTGGTGACTTGACTTGGTGAGACCTAAGAGAGACGTTTTGTTCTCTCTCTCTCTCTCTCTCTCTCTCTCTCTCTCTCATTTCTTCTCTCCAATAGTTAGTTTGATTGTGGATCGATCGACCCAATTTCACCACAGCCCAACACACTACTGCTACCACCAACCACCACACTCACATCAACCCACACCACACCAACACCCACACCCACACCACACCAACGTCACCAACCCACACTACCACCATACCCACACCACACCCACACCACACCCACACCAACGTCACCAACCCATACTACCACCACACTACCACCACACCACACCCACACCACACCCACACCCACTAGCTCTTATTCTTCCCAAAGGTAATATTGAAAGCCATATATTGAAGAGCTTTGCATAATCCCATAATCCACTACAAGAAACATCTAAATCAACTGCTCATTGCAAGTTCAAAGGCGGTGTGTGTGTGTTGCAAGGGAGAATGTTGCCTAAGTGTATTGAGAATTAAGTTGAAGTGTTTGCAATAGGGGGGGGGGGGTGTTTGCTTGTTTGGTAATTAGCAATATGTTGGGGGTGTATTTTTTGGGTGGGGGGTGGGTGGGGGGGTGGGTGTGGGGGGGGGTATTTTGGTTAATGATGAGGTTGATGAGGTTAGGTTATATTCTGTGTCTGTCTGTGTCTGTCTGTTTGGTCTGTCTGTCTCATCGTATATTAATCCTTCTATGTATGCGTCTCGTTTTATTTCCTATGACTGTCTCACAATTTTCTCACTTTTAAAGTATAGTGTGTAGTGAAGTATAGTGTGTAGTGAAGTATAGTGTGTAGTGAAGTCAGTATAGTGTGTAGTGAAGTCTGTATAGTGTGTAGTGAAGTCAGGATCGTGAAGCAGGAAGTTGAGGCAATTTCAAAAGTTTTAGAAAGTACCTCGTGAAGAGTGAATCATGAATGCAATAACGAAGAGATTTAGAAGAGAAAGGACAAGAGAGAGTTAGCTAAAATGTACAATTGAGAGAGAGAAGGAGAGAGAGAGAGAGAGAGAGAGAGAGAGAGAGAGAGAGAGAGAGAGAGAGAGAGAGAGAGAGTTAAGAAAGTGCTTGTAGGGAAAGTGCTCTGAAATGGATATAAATTTGCTTTCTAATGCAAGAGATGGGGAGAGCGAGACGATGCTTTCATCTCTAAAACACGACGAGACCACATATAAGAATTCTCAAAGGTTCGTAAGGCACATTCCCCCCCCCCCCCCCAAGAGATAGTAATGGTAGAATCTCAAGAGTAAATTTCGTCGTAATTTTTGTTTTGATTGGATATTTATGTTAGGTCGTGTTTACATCTGTGACGTAAGAGTTTTTTAGAATATTAACTATACACACACACACACACACACACACACACACCTCTCTCTCTCTCTCACCTTCCTTCTCCCACAAACATTCTTCCTCCTCCTCCTCCTCTCCCCATGACCTAAAACATCTCCCCTCACCCCTTTCCCTCCCCAACACACCTCTCCTTCCCCTCTCCGTCACCCCAACACACCCCCTTCCCCACACCCTCTTACTCCCTCACCCCAACCCAAATCCTCTCCCCCCCCCCTCCCTTCCCCTCATCTCCCTCCCCCTCACCTCCCTCTCACCCCCTCACCTCCCTCTCACCCCCTCACCTCCCTCTCACCCCCATTCTCAATTAACAGATACAAAACTATACATTCAAAGACAACAAATACCAACATATTAGATTATTATATTTTTTTTTTTGGAGCTCCCAGCCGACGGAGAGTTCTGTCGGGTCATTAGTGAAGTAAGAGGAGCCGACAGGACCATTTAGAAACTACTTCCATTGTCTCTAATTCAATACACAACTCCCTCGGGCGACATGGAAGGTGAATTGCGTGTTTTGTTTATCCAAGATGCCAATGTTCAACTGGTAGGTGGAATTTGTACCTTGGTTTTGTAGTGTGTGTGTGTGTGTGTGTGTGTGTGCGTGTGCGTGCGTGTGTGTGTGCGTGCGTGTGTGTGTGTAACCTTCCTTTAAAACTCTTGTCTATATTTCACCCAAACGAGGCAGTTCTCACCCAAACGAGGCATTATACCTGAGATTAAGTGGACGAGTTTTCTTTTTTATCCTATGTAAAGTTCTGTCTGTCTCTCTGTCTGTCTGTCTTCCTGTCTGTCTGTCTGTCTGTCATAGTGGTAGTGACATTCGGCTCAATATATATATATAGATATTTTTGTGCCGTTTCGCCTCAGTGTTTTATGCTCTATATTCATATGTTTTTTCATGTTTATCAGTCTTGTTTTATTTAGTCTGTTTTGATGACGTCTATGTGAGCTTATTTTTTTACACACACACACACACACACACTTACACACACACACACACACACACACACACACCTCTACCTTAATGTACACTAATGTATATCAATATGTCTTAATCTACCTATTATATTCTAATTTAATCTACTTTAGTCTATTTATTGTATCCTATTCTTAATCTACCTTAATCTACCTTAATCTACCGTAATCTACCTTAATCTACCGTAATCTACCTTAATCTACCGTAATCTACCTTAATCTACCTTAATCTACCGTAATCTACCGTAATCTACCTTAATCCACCTTAATCTACCTTAATCTACCTTAATCTACCGTAATCTACCGTAATCTACCTTAATCTACCTTAATCCACCGTAATTCTTCTTTAATATACCTACATAACATATTTCTGTCGGCTTAAAAAAATACATAAAAAAATAACGGAAAAAATAACTTAATGTCACTTTTAATTTCCGTTCTGAACACTTTATATAAAATTCCTTTTTTTTCTATAATTACCAGAAAAAATACATACCTCCCCCCTTATTTTATACATATATACTTACATGTATATTTGTCATTCATATATACACCACGTATATAAAATGAAAGGTTTTTAATCGTCATGAGCTCTTAATTGGCCATTTATCTGTGTTTATCATCAGTGGGCAATGTCCCTTTTTCTTTGATATTTAAGCTTGAAAAGGGAGACTGAATGAAATGGTTTGCTGATTATTATTTTTTTTTGTCGTCTCTCGCTGTAATTAATCTTTTTTTTTTTTGGTGAATAAATGAAGAGAAATTAGTCAAATTATGTAGTAATAATGTAGGAAAGTAAATATAAAAGAGAATGAATAATTAAGGACAATATAGAGAGTGTAAGGAATGATTAACTAGGAAAATATTATCTAGAAAAAAATAGGAAAAGTAATAAAAATAATAGTAAGATATCAACAATAATTAATAACAAAAGTAAAAGTTAAGTTCTAATAATCTGGAGAAATAATTTGGAAAAGATAATTAATTTGAGAGTGAAATATTAATTAAAAATAATCCCAGCTGCATCAAACACCATAAAACAGCTGCAACAAGGAACGGTATTACAAGACACAGCTGCAACAAGGAACAGTATTACAAGACACAGCTGCACCAAGGAACAGTATTGCAAGACACAGCTGCAACAAGGAACAGTATTATAAGACACAGCTGCAACAAGGAGCAGTATTTCAAGACACAGCTGCAACAAGGAGCAGTATTACAAGACACAGCTGCAACAAGGAACAGTATTACAAGACACAGCTGCAACAAGGAACAGTGTTACTAAGATGCAGCTGCAACAAGGAACAGTATTACAAGACACAGCTGCAACAAGGAACAGTATTACTAAGATGCAGCTGCAACAAGGAACAGTATTACAAGACACAGCTGCAACAAGGAACAGTATTACAAGACACAGCTGCAACAACCACTAAAACAGCTTCAACAAACGCCAACAAAAAACAGCAGCACTAAACAATGGATAATCTGCAAGCTGTTCCTTCACCCATGAAATTGGTAACAGCAGCACGAGGCGACTTGCTGCAGTAGTTACAGCAATGACTAGACGAGTACAGCCTGTAACATTAACATAAGTAGTCTCTCTCTCTCTCTCTCTCTCTCTCTCTCAGTGTTTGCTTATAGTGTACAGACGTTATCAAGTTGGAGGTAGTGTGTGTGTGTGTGTGTGTGTGTGATCCTTAGTCAGTCTCTCGTGTAAGTTGAACAAGTTGTGTGTAAGTTTAGTCTTAGTGAGGACTAGCTTATGTTGGTACAGTGGTGCAGTGATGGTGTTAGTCAGGGATAGTGGCGCGGTGGTGCAAGGATGGTGTGAGGCAGGGATAGTGGCGCGGTGGTGCTGGGGTGGTGTGAGGCAGGGTTATGGTGCAGTAGTATAGTGGTGCAGTAATGAGGTGAGGCAGGGATGGTGGTACAGTGGTGCAGTGATGGTGTGAGGCAGGGATAGTGGCGCGGTGATGCAGTGATAGTGTGAGGCAGGGATAGTGACGCGGTGGTGCAGTGATGGTGTGAGGCAGGGATGGTGGTACAGTGGTGCAATGATGGTGTGAGGCAGGGATAGTGACGCGGTGGTGCAGTGATGGTGTGAGGCAGGGATAGTGGCGCGGTGATGCAGTGATAGTGTAAGGCAGGGATAGTGGCGCTGTGGTGCAGTGATGGTGTGAGGCAGGGATAGTGACGCGGTGGTGCAGTGATGGTGTGAGGCAGGGATAGTGGCGCGGTGGTGCTGAGGTGGTGTGAGGCAAGGGTTATGGTGCAGTAGTACAGTGGTGGTGTGGGGCAGGGATAATGGTCCGGTGTTTCAGTATGCAGTTAAAACAAATTGACCGACAAAGAACATTCGAACATTAGACAGGCAGACACACAGACAGACAGACAGACAAACTCAAACCCAGGTAGACAGATTGGAATACAAACATACAGAGAGGAACACAAACAGACAAACATAAAGACAGACAGACCAGTAACACAAACAGACAGACAGACAGACAGGAAGACAGGCGGTCAGACTAGAACAAGACCAAAACAGGATTTATGTACAAGATGGTGATGGAGGTCATAATGGAGGTCTTTATAGCATATAACATCAACACACAGACAGACAGATATGCAGACAGACAGACAGGCAGGCAGACAGACAGGCAGGCAGATAAAGTCAATTCTTACTTCATACAGTGGGAGGACAAACAAACTACCACCACTACCCCCTCCCCACTACTATTACCACCACCACTACCACAACTACAACTACCACTACCTACCACCATCACTATACCACCACCACCACCACCATAACTAATACTACCACCACCACAACTACCACCCTAACTACCCCTTCCCCACCACCACTACCACCACCATACCACCACAACTACCACCCTAACTACCCCCTCCCCATCACCACTACCACCACCACTATTACCACCACCACCACAACTACCACCCTAACTACTCCCTCCCCACCACCACCACCCTAACAACCCTCTCACCACAACCACTACATATAATATACAAGTTCAGTATACCTTAACCATAACACTAAATAAATTGATATCCATTACAGACATTTAACTCCTTAACTCATCAATAAAGGGGCAATAAGAGTGTGTTCCTCCCCCCCACCACCTCCGTCAGGCAGTTCCCTCCTGTAGCAGAACTTCGTCAGACATTTCCTCTCCATATAGAACCTGGTGCATATAGCTCCATGGCCTGTCTGCTTGCTTGCTTGCTTCTGTCAACACAAACTTGATACCGTGTGTTTGGTTTGTTTGTTTGTGTGTTTGTTTGTGTGTTTGTATTTGTTTGTTTGTCTGTCTCTCTCTCTCTTGATTTTTTTGTTTTTTATTTGATTTTTATTTCTTGCGTTTTATCTGATTATAACTCTCTCTCTCTCTCTCTCTCTCTCTCTCTCTCTCTCTCTCTCTCTCTCTCTCTCTCTCTCTCTCACATCTTTCTGTCTATGTCTCTTCTTCCTCCCCCTTTTCACTTAATCTCTTTTCCCTTCCACCTCTTACTCTATCTTCCTCTCTCTCCCTCCCTTCCTCTCAGCTATAAACTTAACAGTGCCACAATTGTCCACCCACCCTACTGCCACACACACACACACACACACACACACACACACACACTACTGCCACACACACACACACGTCGAGTCTCGCTCTGGGAAGCTGCCATCGTGGTGAGAGGCGTTAGGCTGGGAATCAACCTCAGTTAACGTAATATATTTTTAAAGGAGAAAAATCTTTATCATCCAGCCTTAGTTTTGGTAGGATATGAGGATAGGATAAGGATAGGAGGAAGGATGAAGCGTGAAATGAGAGCACTGTGAGATATGGATAGTGTGTTAAGTGTTGGATTAATGGATAGTGGTGTCATTGTGGTCAGAGTATAATAATTACCCTATCTCTGTACAGGTTACGTATGGATAGTTAGACGGGATAGGTAATGGATAGGATTTGGGTAGTGTTAAGGTAGTGTTTTATATGGTCTTAGTGTTGTTTGTATGTATGTATGTATGTATGTATGTATGTATGTATGTATAGAGTTGGAATGAAGAAACTGGTGGTGCCTCTGTATTGACCTTTTCAATCTAGAGGTCATGTGAGTGTCATTTGGTACGTGACAAGGAAGTGATAGTTATTATTACATTGTTCCATTGTCTAATTGGCTGATACAATTTAAATAATATGCCATTAACTCAAGGCACACACACACACACACACACACACACACACACGAACACACACACACACACACACACACACACGCAGATTACAATACCCTCACCTTCCCTCCTCCTCCTGAACGAGAGTTGTAAATTCCATTAAGCTTTAAAATCTTACGTTAAAAATCTCTCACAAATTAAGAAAAATTGGTGGTCCTAATAAGTCACGGTTAAGCTTCGGCGTCGAGTATAGCTTATTCTTGCCCCGATTCAGCTATAAATTTAGCTTATTCTTACCCGAACTTAGCTATAAAGTCGGTAATATACGAGTTGTGGATGGGGACTATTGATCAGCTGTTCGGATGTAAACATTGATCAGCTGACTCAGATGTAAACACTAACAGTTGACTCAGATGTAAACATTGATCAGCTGACTCAGATGTAAACATTGATCAGCTGACTCAGATGTAAACATTGATCAGCTGACTCAGATGTAAACATTGATCAGCTGACTCAGATGTAAACATTAATCAGTTTACTCACTTCTAAACCTAACCAGATATGTTAATGCTGAAGTAATTTGTTCATTGTATATAAAAAAATAATAAGAGTTACAGGCAGTGGAATGTAGAGAGAGAGAGAGAGAGAGAGAGAGAGAGAGAGAGAGAGAGAGAGAGAGAGAGAGAGAGAGGCAGACGGACAGACAGACAGACATTCAACCACCGAAGACTAAGAGATGATGATGATGAAGTGAAAATAACAGTTAGTAGTTAAACAGGACGAAAGAATCCAGTCACAGAGGCTACGACGACAAACTTGTCCTCTGTCGTAAAAGGAAACGTCAGACCGAGCCAAAATTACGACGTCAGACCTAGCCAAAATTACGACGTCAGACCTAGCCAAATTACGACGTCAGACCGAGCCAAATTACGACCGAGTCAAATTACGACGTCAGACCGAGCCAAATACGACGTCACGAGCAAATTACGACGTCAGACCGAGCCAAAATTACGACGTCAGACCGAGCCAAAATTACGACGTCAGACCGAGCCAAAATTACGACGTCAGACCGAGCCAAATTACGACGTCAGACCGAGCCAAAATTACGACGTCAGACCGAGCCAAAATTACGACGTCAGACCGAGCCAAAATTACGACGTCAGACCGAGCCAAAATTACGATAAAAGTCACAGGGTAATTCTGTCGCCATCTTGAACGCCATATTCGTTGTAGTTTGATTTAATGTGACGTTTAGGATAATTTAATTTATAATCCTTTGAGAATCCTACGAATATTTTTTTTTGGGGGGGGGTTTGGTGGTGCGGGGGGGTGGGTGGGTGGGTGGGTGGGGGGGGGGTGGGGAGGGTGGGGTGGGGTAGGTGGGGGTGGGTTGGGGTTGAGGGGGGGGTGGGGGGTTGGGGGGGATTCGTTCACAAAAAAAAATGAATTTGAAGGATAATAAAATAAGAAAATTTTGAGAATTCGTTTTTTATAAACTAGTTAAGGGAAAAACTTTGATGGTGGACAATATCTGAAAGTCTAAGCTAGATAAATGGCTGTAATTTCAGTATCCTATCCTAAGAGAAAAAAATAAAAATAAACTTACGATAATATAAACGATTAATTTAACTTACGATAATATAAACGACTAATTTAACTTACGATTTTTACACCTGCCTGAAGCTTAAGAGAACAATTTAACCTTACGATGCTTTGAGACTACTAATTGGTTTTTAAGGGACATGCGAGCCTACAGGTGAAAAGGTTAATGAGGTGAGACATTAATTAACAGCCAGGTGTGTAATTAGGGAATTCTTGAAGGTAAATAATTTCTCAGGGCCATAGGAGAGACGAGAAGCAGTGTGACGTTTGTTGTTTAATACATACATACATACACACACACATACATACATATATACTGTAGATGAAGTGATGTAAAGATAGATAGATGGATTGATAAATAGATAGTCTAAAGAGAGAGAGAGAGAGAGAGAGAGAGAGAGAGAGAGAGAATATAAATTAGTATACCATCGTTGAGTTATATAGAATAGTATAATAGACTCAAGAGATAGTCATAGAATAGTCTACTATCCCATCCCATCCCATCCCATCCCACCTTGACCTAGATAGTCGAAACCCTTAAATAACACACTCCCATCCGCCCTTCCACAAGCCAAGACGTCTATCCCTTATTGATCGGGGAGGGGGGGGTGAGGGGAGGGGGAGGGGTGGACCCTTAAATCACCGGCGCTATGTTCCCTGGGTGATTGACCTGTCAGGGATGGTATGAGGATGGTCCCTGGGCTGGGCATGGAACGATAGAGGGCAAAGGGAAAACTTTTTGCATGGTTGAGAAAAGTGAGAGAGAGAGAGAGTCAGGAATTTTTTTTTTTTTTTTTGGGGGGGGGGAGGGTGAGGTTGTGGGTTGGTTGTGGGTTGGTTGTGGGTTGGTTTGGGTTGGTTGTTGTTTGGTTGTGGGTTGATTGTGAGTTGATTGTGAGTTGGTTGTTGTTGTTGTGGTTTTTGGAGGAAGAGTTGACTTTGAGGAGATGAAAGGATAAGGATGGTTTAGAGAGAGAGAGAGAGAGAGAGAGAGAGATATCCCACTCATCCAGATATCGTTTCTTCCCCCCACAATATATAAAGACTCACACATAACAGCAGAATATGACGATAAATGAACATACTTCTCGTGGTTGAGACAGAATCAATTACATTAAAGCCAACACATATTACATTATCTCTTGAGGGCGAGCCAGAGTGGAAATAAGCTCTGAGCAACTTTCTTAGGTTAGGTTATGATAGGGTAGGTTTGGTTAGGTTTGGTTTGGTTAGATTAGGTTTCTGTGTATAGTGTATCACCATCAACCTGTATCACCATCAACCTGTATCACCATCACCCTGTATCACCATCACACTATCAAACTTTACTGGGTCAAAGGTCAAGCCAAAATGTGATAAGGTTGTATCATAATGGCCGCTGGCAGTGTTCCAACATGGCCGCCGCCTGAAGGAATATCGGCAGCTATGATGGTGTCCCTGTGTCTGTGTGTGTGTGTATGCTGTGTGTGTGTGTGTGCGCGTGTGTGTGCGTGTGTGTGTGTGTGTGCGCGTGTGTGTGTGTGTGTGGTCAAAGTTTTATACATACACAAAACTCCCAAATCTTGCACACACACACACACACACACGCACACGATGTACCAATAAGAGTAAAATTGTTGGTCACTTGATAGAATGTACTGAG